>PJEM01001691.1:67130-114879 GCA_004023845.1 Helogale parvula | reverse complement strand
CCGAGGGTGAGGGGAGGGAGGCGGGACCCCAACACTCAACAGCCTGCTGTGCCGCCCCTGCGGTAGCCATGACCCAGAGGCTCTTCACGTCTACACTTGAAAAATCAAAACCTCAGTTCCTCGCTTGCATTTGTCCCTCTTTAAGGGTTCCCACGTGGCTAGTGCCACCAGAGCAGGGTGCAGACACAGACCACGTCCTTCAGCGTTGATGCACACCCGCTGGCCAGGCGCCTACGAGGCGTGGACCACCCTCATCCCAGGGGCCCCTCGTCCGCACTGTGGTTGCCCGCACACTGGAGGGGCGATCGAGCAGGGACGTGACTGCCACAGGCACGCGCTGGGCCCCGTGCTGGGTGCGGGAGGGACTGGGGTATCCATATTCTCAGTGTGAGTAGTGTGGTCTCAGGAAAATCCAATCCAAGGGAGCATCACACAGGGAGCACCGCACAGGGCACGGTGACTGTGATCCCGAGGCCTGCGGGGAGCAGGGGGAATCCTGCAAACTCTTGGGCACTCGGGGGCTTCCCCTGCAAGTGTGTGCAATGATGGGGCGGGTCCTTTGGGGGAAGATTCTGCGGGGAGGAAGGTCAGGAACCCTGCTGTGTGGTAGCCAGGGCTGGGGAGCCAGGGCAAGGCAGGGAACCCCCTCCCCCCACACCCCCTCCCGCACCTGGCAAATAGTAGGCCCAGTGCTTCAGACTTCCCGGCTTAGCGGGGACAGGAGGGTCTCTGGGAGCAAGGCCCTTGAGAGAGTGTTTATAACTGGCAGGGAGGCCAGGAGGAAATGACTCATGGCCCCCTCACATCTGCTCCAGGAGGGGAGAGGCCTCGTGGGTTGGGGAGGATGGGGCTGGCAAAGAAACCAGGGTTGCTGAGAAAGAGAAGGGAAGGTATTTACTTTCTCCATCAAACCAGCTGACACTTAATTTTTAGTCCTTTTTTTTTTTTTAACGAGAGAGAGAGCACACAAGAGAGCTCGAGAGTGGAGGAGAGGCAGAGAGACAGGGAGAGAGAGAGGGAAGGAGAGTCCCAAGCAGGCTATGCACTGACAGCATGGAGCCCAATGCAGGGCTCAAACCCACGAACCCTGAGATCATGACATGAGCCAAAATCAAAAGCTGAACACCTGATTGCCAGAGACCCCAGGCGCCCCAGTCCTTTTTTTTTTTTTTTTTAACTACATGCACTAGTTTTTAAAAAGACACCTGCAAATTCCAATAAAGGGACATCCTACAAAATCCGTACAAAGCAAGGAGAATCTGAACCCGCTACCCGGAGAAGCTAACCAGACACGACACTAAACCTGACATGGTCACTGACTGGGATCCTGGAGCTGAGTCAGGATGCAAATCTAAAGAACGTATAGGAACTTAAGGAGGGTGTATATTCATGTAACAAGTGCAGGAATGACGTGAGATGGGGGGGGGGTGAACAGAATTCTCTACTGTCTTTCCAACTCTTCTGTGAATCTAAAATTGCACTAAAAAATAAAGTCTATTACATTTTTTAAAAGGCACCTATTATACATATGACTTTTGAAAACTATAATTTAAATCACCTAGGGGCACCTGGGGGGCTCATTCGGTTAGGCATCCAACTTCGGCTCAAATCATGATCTAACAGTTTGTGAGTTCGAGCCCCTGCTGACAGCTCAGAGCCTGGAGCCTGCTGCGGATTCTGTGTTTCACTCCCTCTCTGCCCCTCCCCTGCATGCGCTCTTTCTCTAAAAACAAGCGTTAAAAATTTTTTAAAAATCAATTAAAACTTATTTCCAATACTAATTAGCAGTCAAGTTTGGGGGGAGTTGCTTGCGGACCCTCATCTCAGGGGATCTTTGAGGCCACGCCATTTGTCCTCTTTCCCGCCCAATTTTAGAAGAGATGGAGGTTCTGAGTGACGACCTGTCGACAGTCTAAGTGACAAGATGTGGCTGTGACCTGTGTTCATGTGACCAGGTGCTCCTGAGCCTGCTGGCACTTGGTGGCAGTCACCACCCTGTGCCCAGGGTCGGGGGAGCATCTGCCAACCGCATCTCACAGATGGTCATGAACCCGGGGCCTCCCAAGGCGAGGCTGAGAGAGCGGCCATGCTGTGAAACACCTTAGTCATCAACACCAGTTAGTGGGAAATTTTAAGAGGCCTTATCGCACTTGATCTTGTTTCTATTTGATCCACTGCAGATCAGGAGTCTCACCTAGGCGTGTCAGCTGCACCTGTCTCCTCTCCAAAACCCTGGCCGTATTTGAACAAGGCTTAAGGCCTGCATTTCTTAGTTGCAATTTGCCTCTTAAGATGTCCTAACACTGTGAAGTATGTGTGTGGGCTGCAGGGTGGGGTCCGAGCTAGTGTGAGGTGTGGGGTGCGAGCCGGTGTGAGGTATGGGGGTATGGGCTGTTGTGGGGTCTGGGCTGTTGTGGGGTCCGGGCTAGTGCGAAGTATGGGGTGCGGGTTGGTGTGGGGTGTGGGGTACGGGACAGTGTGAGGTCCATGCTAGTGTGAGGTGTGGGCTGGGGTGAGGTGTGGGATGCAGGCCAGTGTGTGTGGGGTGAGGGTCAGGTGTGTGTGACAGGCTGGGTGTGACAGGCCAGGTGTGACAGCTGCCATGTTTGTCTCCAGATCCTTCGAACCCGAGGGTTGGCCAAGGCCTCCACCAATTTCCAGGCCTATTAAGTCCCATTGCTCAAGGACCCCCGGGCTTCTATCCTGTGGGGGCCGAGGGGGGAGGGAGAGGAATAGGGAGGGGGAAGTGGTGGGGTCCTGAAGGCAAGAATGCGCTCTGGCATTTCAGGCATCCGAAGCTCGAAGAGGCAGGGCTCAGACCAGCTGGAAGAGGAATTTCCTAATGATTCACACAGTGGCCCTGAGAGGGAACTTTCCAGGCCCCCTTGCACAAGTATATAGCCCAGGGCCTAACACAATAGCCCTGGGGTCAGACTGTCTGCACCTGTGTGGAACAGCCAGCTCCGCCCTCCCTCCCAGACTCAGTGTCACCTTACACCGAGGATAGTCACAGGGCTTAGGGACTTCACTGTCATACCTCAGCGTCTGGTACACACAGTACCGGCCGGCCGAAAAGGACGTGCACTTCAAGTCGATCGGTTTGCTCCCGACGGCCCCATGTGGGCTGCAGGCCAGAGCCGATGGCGGGACATGGGCTTATGGAAGTAATCTGCTCCAGTGACCACGGTGACCACGGGCCCATATTTATCACGAGTGATTCCATGAGCATCTCAAACAATAGTCCAAGCCCCACCGTCGAGTTGGGAGTTTCCCACCAACTTGGGCGGTCGCAGGGCACGGTGAGGGCTCTGCTCACACCCCGGTCCCTGCCCGCCTGCCTCCGTGCGCATCACGCCTGCTGTATATGCACATCATGCCTGCCCTGGTGACGACAAAACCCGCCTCCCACCGCTGTGACTTCACCGTGAGCTGGGGATGCCCTGGGGCCTTAACTTCCTCCCAGCAGACAGTGTCCGGCTCTCCTCGTCCCTCACACTGAGTCACCATCCCGGTCCCTGAGCTGCAGAGACCAGAGTCGTCCCCCGGCCTTCAGCCCACAGCCCACAGACCGCCACGGGGCCACCAGTAACGCTGCCCCCAGGAGGCTCGGAGGCCAACATGTCAACAGCAGCGCAGAGCAGGGGGCACAGGAGGCCTCAGGCGCCATCTGTCAGCCTCAGTATGGGCCCCTCGGGTGGGGGCTGGGGTGGGGAGACACTCCAGGAAGCTTCTGGAAATGGAAATCACGGGGCTGCCCAGGAAGGGAGGGAAGGCACAGCTTCACAGACAGGACCCCACAGCTGTGTCAGATGTGTCACTTACCCAGGGCTCCTTGGCAGATGTCTGTGCGGGTGGCTCCTCCAACGATAAACTGGGGATCATCGCAGACTTCCTGGGAATGAGACCCACAGGGCAGCGTCAGGCCGCCAGGCACACGCTTTTGCGGCCAGGACACCAGGTGGCGTCCCCCCTTACCCTCCTCTCTCAGAGAAGTTCTGTCCTGGGTCCTTCTCATACCCCTGCTCCGGGGAACCCCAGCGCCCCATGCTGCTGACAGCCTGCATCACGTCACCCTTCCCGGGGCCACGGTGCTGCCTCTCTGCCAGGAGTCGGGTCCCTTCACCTTCCGGAGCTGCCCTGCTGGCCACACCAGCCCCCCTCCTCTTTCCCTGCACCTTTCCCGCCCAACTGTCTCCTGTTTCACCGCAAACCGCATTTCATGACTCATTGCCACCTCTTCCAGGAAGCCCTCCTTCACAGCCCAGCCCTTGCTCATCTCCAAGATTCTGAGTTCCATCGAACTTGTACTCTGCAGTTTGGTGTTTAGTTGTGCCCTGTCTGGTGGTGCTGCTGGGTATGTGCAGGGGAACTTTCTAGCCTTCTGAATGCGTCCATGGGGCCAGGACACTTGCAGCACCCATGTCGTGTGAACCTGCCGTACAGTAGGCTGTGCGTGGTGCTTTATCTCATGGAGCCCCTCCAGGGACACAGAAGGGTGCGTCCCCATTCTGCGGGTGAGGACACAGGCTTAGGAGATGAGACCGTGGAGAACCGTGCAGAACTGTGGAGAACCGGAAGGTACAGCGCTCTAGGTTACAGAGGGCGTGGGGACTTGAACTCATGGGCACATAGCTAACTCCTTCTGCTCTGTGCTCTCTCTCTGATTAGCAACAAGTCTCCCAGGGGGTTAAAACCTCAGGACTGTCCTGCAAGGACCCTTTTAGGGGCCGCTGTTGAGCAAACAAGTCTGGTCCCTCCTGCCGCCCTCTTAGTGTTTCCTGATTCTGAAGCGCTCACCCCACCCCAAAGCCACAGAGGAAGCCGGGGCATAAATCTGGGTGCTTGTCAGCTTGGGCAAACCTGGTTTGCAGGGGCTCCACCCCATAGCTCCCGGGGCACCCCTTCCAGTCAAGTAGAAGCCTTTCCTAGGTGGGCTCCGGATCGGGCCTGGCCCCCTCCGCCCTACAGCCGAAATCTGCAGCAAAGCACGTTCTCCCGTGCCCAGGTCGGTCTGTTTCGGGGACGGACAATGACAGACAATGAGAATGTGCTTGTGCCGAGGGGAGTCCGCCCCACCCCGAGCCAATGGGCCTGCACGTGGTGCTGGGCGCCGAGGGGCCGGGGCTCCCACTGCTGTTCTCCCTGTGCTGGCACTTCCACTGGGTTTCAGGGACAGCCTCTCCAGAGAAGGCCAAGCTCAGAGTGGCACCCCAGAGTGCTTAGAAAACTGAACCTTGTGCTTGGCATGGGGGCACTGAATTCAAATCAGATGTGACAGTCCCTGCGAGGTGGTAGAGGGCTTGGGCTCTAGCTTCACACCACCCAGGTCTGCACCCAGGCCTCGCCATTTGGATGGGTTCCAGGACCCTGGCAAGTTCCTTCCCCTCTTTGGGCCTTAGTTTCCTCATCTGTAAAATGGGGATGGTGTGACAAGTGTGACTATCATAGGCAGTGCTCAGATGACTCTGTAAGTGTCCTCGGTTAGCGCTCTGCAGACATCACCTGCTATTATTATTGTCAGTGGAGGACAAGTTGCTGATACTCTCCCAAACCAGAGGCAGGAGATGAGGCAGTATAAGTGAGTCCTGAACCTCCCGGGGGACGTTTGTGCTCAGGGAACAATGGGACTCACACGGCCACCTCAGCTCTGGTTTCCTGCCTGGTGACTCCAGCCCTGGAGGCCAGGAAAGCCCTCCTGGGGAGGAACACACCCTCCGCCCTCCCGCTCTGGCCGCTCCGGCTCTCCCTGCCCAGGGACCCTGTTTCCCCACCTCCTCCTCTCTGCCTATCTCCCACCCCTTCCTCCCTGTGACTCAACCCATGACACATTCCGGTTGTTCTCACCTGCCACAGCCTCTCAAACCCCATGTCCAGCCCTGCCCACCATTAACCCGTCCCTTTCCACAGACACCCTTCTGAACGTGGCTGCGACAGTCCCCCCCTTGGGGGCCACAGCAGCTGGGCACCCCACTTGCTCTGTTCAAGTCGCCAATGACTTGTTCATGTCCAAATCCGGGGGGGGCATTCTGTCTCCCCTGCTGTGCTGGGGAAGGCAGGGCGGAGGCAGGGGGCAGATGCGAGCCGAGGGCTCCACACACCCAAACTGGACAGAGTCCTGACTCTACCCTGGATCCCCCAAGAGAGCACATATTAACTTCTGCTGGCCTCCATTTCTTCAACTGCTGAATGGGACCGTAACAGCTTCCCCTCAGCAGGGGTCCTGAAGGGGCTCCGGACCTCTTTCCCATCTGGAAGCCCTAGAGGAATTTCCAGCTGTGGGGGGACCTGCCTCCCCTCACTAGCCCTTGTGGTCGAAAGAGGCAGAAACTATATGCAGTGTGCGTGGCACACAGTAGGTATTCAGTTAATGCTTACTGAATGAATGCCAGAGTTAAGTGACGGAGTGTGTGAGTTCACCGTGTACACTGTGAGTGAAGCGCTCTGCTAACGTCAGGTGAATGCACTCGCTCTGCGCCCACTTTCACAACTATCATTATACTCCTGCATTCACTCGCTCGCTCACTCCGCGAAGAATAGCCGTCTTTCTGTTCACAGATGTATTCCAGACCCTTCAGACTGAGCCTGGCATCTAATATGTGCTCAGTAATTATTGTTGGCTGGATGAGTGGATGTTGCGAAAGAGCACGAGCCCTCCTGGGCTCTGGGGGGTCTTGGTGAATGACACACATACTGGCCCGTGGTCCCCCCAGTTCAGTAGGAAGGACCATAATATACAATTGTACATATAAACTGTGAAAACACCTGAAGACTGTCAGCAGGGCTCAGGGATGAATGAATAATAAAAGGTAAAGAATGATAAATAAAGAGGAAAACATTTAGGCAACATGTTTCCTTTGAGATGAAGAAATGGGGACTGAGAGGTTACATGGCTCAGGTAGGTGAGTGAGGAATGAACTCAGGGTTCAGGGCATTTCTACAGCACTTTCGACCTGCAGGCTGGGTGTGGGGGAACAGGAGGTGACCCAAGAGGACCAGAGGAGTGGACGCAGGGCAGGGCAGCACCCTTAATCTCCCGTCAGGAATCTGGAGGCTGGATTCCCAGGAAGACTGGTTTAGGTCTGGTGGGGAAGGTGCAGCCCACAGGGGCTCCAAGGCCAGCGGGGTGAATGACCCGGATCAGTGGGCAAGCTGTCCTAAGGACTGGCAGGTGGGGGTGGGGTGGGTACAAAACAAGGGAGCTTGGAAGGGCTCCGAAAGGCCCCAGGGAGATTCTGGGCCAGTGCAATGAGAAGGAACATGTGGCCCCTTGCTGCATCTCCCCAGTCCTTCCTTAATCATCAGGGTAAATATTTGGCCGAGGTCTCGCCAGCTCCCATTTGGAAAAATAAACAGGGAACTCTGATTGGACACATCTATTCACCGCCGTATGAGACAGCCCTTACTCACAAAAGGCCTCCCTCCCTCCCCGCCCTGCAGCAGGAGGAAGCAGAGTTAAGAGCCCCACTTTTCCTGGCCACGCACTGCCTCCCACCTCCCTCCTTTCCCCGCAGCCCTTCTTCCGCGCCGCCTCACCACGAGACTCCAAGAAGTTTCCCCCGGACCCCTTGACGTCACCCCGACTTTTCGTGGAGTCCGAAGGCGGCTCCCCGGTTGGGCCTGCTAACGGCAGGGCGCGCCCGACCGGCCCGGGCAGCGCCGGGGCGGGGAGGGGCCAGGCCGCGCTGCGGACGCGCGGGCACCGAGTAACGGGGAGGGGCGCGCTCCCGGCGGCCGACGCAGGCCCACAGCCAGAGGTCTGGACCCCGCACCCCGGACCCTCCTGCCGGCCCCCGCCCCAGCCCAGCACACCCCTTCCAGGCCCCGAGCAACCCCCCCGGCCCCGCGCACCCCCTCCCAGGCCCCGCGCACCCCTCGCAGGCCCCCGGCTTCCCTCCCGCGCACCCCGCCGCGCCCCCTACCGTGGGCCGCTTCCACTCGATGCCCTGCGTCTTGCTGGAGTAGGGTCCCAGCTCCTTGAAGCCAAGGGAAGAAGGGATGGCCGGGAAAGAAGGGTCCTGAAAGAGCGTCCCGGCCTCCAGGCACTCGTCCCGCAGCGCCTCGTAGTCCTGGTTGAGGTACTTGATGGCCTTTTCGTGCGAGCCCAGCCCCTCGGCCGCCTCTCGGTCCTTCGCCAGCTTGGCCGCGATGCCGGCCATGATGGGGGTCTGGGCAGGGGCGCAGCGAGCGAGGGCCGGTGTCTGCAAGGGCGCGGCGAGCGAGAGCCGGTGTCTGCAGGGGCGCGGCGAGCGAGGGCGGGCCTGTGTCTGCAGGGGCGCGACCGAGCCCGGAGCGCTGCGGCTGGACTGCGGTCCGCTGCTCTGCAGGAGGCGATTCCCCCAGCTGCAGGCGCCCCCTCCCGGCGGGGTGCGGCCTCGGCGCCGCGGGGTGTGGCCTACGGGAGGGGTGTGGCCTCCCGGTGGGGAGTGACCTCGGCTCGTGGGCGGGGTTCGCCACCTGCAGCCAGACCCACAGCTCACTCCGCACCCCCAGGGCAGGAAGACGAGTCGGGGAACTAGATTGGCTGCCATCACTTGGTCTCCGACTTTGTGCCAGACGCTGTCCCAGCGGTTCTTCAGAGGTCACCTCGTAGGAGCCTCGCAGTGACGCCCTGGTTTTACAGGTACGAGCACCGGGCCCATCCACTACCACTGTCGCACACCTGGCCATCGGCAGCGACGGGTTCCAAGGCCTCCAGGATGAGCATCCTGCGACCCATCACTGGCAGGGCTGCCGGGCTGACAAACACAGAGACTTCTTCGCAGGTGGATTTGAATTTCAGGTTAACACCAGTTAACCTGAAATTTAGTATAAGTGTGTCCCAGATATTGCAGAGATATTACACTAAGACTAAAAGACTCCGTAGGTGGATCGTGGGGCTCTTGATCTTCAAGCTCCACGTTGGGAGTTGGGGGTACAGATTACCAAAAAACAGGTAAGGGTTGTTTATTGAAACTCACACTGAATGGGAGGCTTTCTCAATACTGGCAGAGTGTTTGGAGGAGAGCACAGGGTGACAGTCCTGGGACAGATTTGGGCCAGCGCAGGGTGACCAGTCCCGGGACAGAGCTGGGCCAGCGCAGGGTGACAGCTCCTGAGAGGTGTGGGTGGACCAGGCTGGCGTGTCCTTCCTCTCCTGTGCAATGATAGGCTGGCATTTCTGTTTCAGTGGGAAGCGGGGTGAATTTGTCCTCATTTACCCTCTCTACCCTATCCCAAGGGACATTTGCCCTTGCCTGGAAGACTTTTTATTTGTTTATATTTTAGTATTTTTTTAAATGTTTATTTATTTATTTTGAGAGAGAGAATGTGAGCAAGGGAAGGGCAAAGAGGAAGAGAGAGAATCCCAAGCAGGCTCCATGCTGTCAGGACAGAGCCTGTGGCTGGGCTCGAACCCATGAACCAAGAGATCATGATCTGAGCCGAAATCAGATTCAGATGCTCAACTGACTGAGCTCCCCAGGCGTCCCCTGATTTTGCCTATTTTTTAAAATGATCTTTTAGCATTATTAGAGGTGTGTCTGAGGAACAGGAAGAATAGTTGATCTTGAAGCACAGTTTGAAATTTGAGTATTTAGAGCCTGTCTGCAAACAAAACAAGGAAACAGGAAACACTTGAAAGTCTTTGGAATAAAAAAGAATTCCTAGATATTCTCTGGAATGTTCCTCGAAGCCTAAATCAGCCTTACAGGGTGTCAGATGAACATGTGTCTGTACTTTTGTAGTCTTTGAGCGATTTAACAACTCTGGAAGTTTCAGAAAATTGATGGTAATGGAAATAACTTTTGTCCGTATATATGCAAGTGAACTTTCCCTGGTGTACATGCAACCCTACAGACTAGCTTTGCGTCTATTAACAGATCTCAATTTCCACATTCCCTTTTTTATTAAAGTTTATTTATTTTGAGAGAGACTGAGTGTGCTTGAGGGAGAGGCAGAGAGAGAGGGAGAGAGAGAGAATTCTAAGCAGACTCTGGATCGTCACCACAGAGCCCGATGTGGGGCTCGGACTCATGAACCGTGAGATCATGACCTGAATTGAAGTCGGATGCTTAACCGACTGAGCCCCCAGGCGCCCGTCAATGTTGCATTCCTAACCGGCTTCTCTTTTAGTTTCTCCCTTGAACCATTAAAAATAAAATAAAATAAACCTACTGGTTTCTTCCTTTATTAATGAGCTAAATAAAATCTTGGACATATGTTCACCTTTTATTTGCATGAGAGTCATTATTTTACCCTTTTAGGAAAGTATCTTCTTTTTTTTTTACCTTTTTTAAAAAAATATATATATATTTTGAGAGACAGAGACAGACAGAGCCTGTACAGGGGAGGGGCAGAGAGAGAGGGAGACATAGAATCTGAAGCAGGCTCCAGGCTCTGAGCTGCCAGTACAGAGCCCGACACAGGGCTTGAACCAACGAACTGTGAGGTCATGACCTGAGCAGAAGTCAGACGCTCAACTGACTGAGCCACCCATTTGCCCCAGGAAAGTATCTTCCAGCACACTGATGCTGACTCTGTGTTGACATGTGTCACGGGGAGCAGGGAGCGCATTCACCGTGTGTCCTCCACAGAGGGCACAGGGACCAGCGATGGGCTTAATGGGGTGCAGGTTTTAATTTAACATAAAAAAATGCCTGCACACTGGCCCGCACTGGCCTGCACCGTGCAGAGGGCTGCCTTGTGACATGGGTACAGCCGCGGTGGGGGTGCTCCTAGGGTGGGGGGTCCCCGACTTCACTGAGCAACAGAACCACACAGAAGCCTGTGGTTAAAACCACAGACTCCAGGCCTGCACACCCAGATGCCGGTTCCAAAGGAAGCGCTAGGGCTTGATGGTTGAGGACCAACAACAAGGTGGGGCTGTGGGGTCAAGGACAGGCCACCCCAGAATGTGCCTGTGTGGCAGAGGCCCCCAGACCCTTCTTCTTCCAGGGGAAACAATCTTCCCACGTGAAAAATGCCCTTCGTGCTGTAACAAGTGAAAAGACACCCTTATCACAGAGACGCGGCCTTGAGCGCCAAGAAAGCTACGGAAACAAACCTGCTGACTTCTTTACTCCCATCCGACCTCAGCCCATACTCCGCGGAGAATTCCTTATGAGTTAAAGATCGTAAACACTCGTTTTCCTTAACCTGTCAGTGCCTCACAGACCTCTTGTCTCTTCGTCTAGAATGTACACAAGCTGCCTGACTTGGTCATCTCTCGGGTCCCAGTTTCATTACTGGGCCTCTGTGCGTGGGTGTGCAGCTTTGGGCTTTTCTTTTGTTGGTCTGTGTAAATTGAATTTTTTAAAATACTTATTTAATTTTTAGGGAGAAAGGGAGACAGAGCATGAGTGAGAGATGGGCAGAGAGAGAGGGAGACAGGCTCCAGGCTCTGGGGAGGAGGAATTCTCCCTCCCCAAAGGGACCCTGACGCTGGGGAGGCCCTGCTGCTGGGGGGCCCTGCTGCTGGGGGGCCGGTGACCCTGAAGCCCTCTCTAGCCAAAGGCTGCGTGGCCTGAGGGCTTGCTGGCAGGTGGCCTGACCCAGCCTGGAAGTTCATTTCCAACGTCATCATCATCGGGTGCTGGTTTTTTCTTAGCTTGCAAATCAGCCCCGGCCTTGTTCTTGAGGCTGTTGTCATGAGGGGCGGCTGCATTTTGAAGGAACTCTCTCTCTGTCTGTTGGTTCTCACTTCCTAAATTTCCCAGAGAGGAGGAGGGAGCCTGGGATTTGGGAACTGCATTTTACCACCTGTGAGTATTTATTCAGATTCAAGATCTGACCCTTGGGGCACCAAGCTGGCTCAGTCGGTGGAGCTAAGGACTCCCTGGATCTCTGGGTGGTGAGTTCAAGCCCCACAATGGGTGTGGAAAGAAAGAAAGAAAGGAAAGAAGGAAGGAAGGAAGGAAGGAAGGAAGGAAGGAAGGAAGGAAGGAAGGAAGGAAGGAAGAACTTAGCCATTTGCACCAAACGCTTTAGGAGTGGGGGTCACCGGGCACCCATTCTATGGAGTGACCCTACATTTGGGGTTTGGGTTTGTATTCACCGGTATTGTCCCCTCCCCTATCGATTCTTTGCAAGTCTGGGCATGCTGCCCCACAGCCAGGCACCACTGCCCGCCTCGGAGGACACGGGGGACACAGTGTTTGTGTCCACCTCGTAGGTTTACGGGGAACAGAGGAGGCTGTTAACTTGCTTACTCTCAGACTTCCGATTTCCACTGGGCTCACCGGATTTCTTCGGGCTCCTAGGAGGAGGCCTGTTCTCCTGGCGGCCAGCTCAGCCCCTCAGCTCCTCTCTGGCCCGCGCTCCAGGTCTTCTGCCCGACGCAGGTCCCAGGACCACCAGCCGGCCACCCACCAGCCTCCAGGCCTCTGCACGCAGGGCTCTCTGTACAGAAGACCTTTGCTATTCTGAGGGACTCAGATTTATTTCAGATGCGCACAGTGGTCACTGCCCCCGCCCCAGACAAGTGACAGGTTTTAAAACCGGAAAAAACAGTGTTCTTTCTGTATTCAGAGCTTCTCACATGATCCTGTCTCCCTGGATCCAGCAAAAGCCCTTCTCTCTCTGACCACACAGCCCCTGGCACATCAACACACATGCCGGGGCCTCGCCCTCTGGAACCTTCCTGCAGTGAGTCACCCAATCCTGGACAGTGGGTGAGTCAGAGCGGCTGGGGTCACCCAGAGAGGGTGGGGCCCCGGCTCTGTGGGCCAGCCTGTGTGTGTGTGTGTGTGTGTGTGTGTGAGTGAGAGAGAGAGAGAGACACGGAGAGATGGAGACCATGTGTGTGTGTCAGAGACAGAGCCATGGAGAGATGGATGACATTGTTTCCCCCAAGTGAAAAGAGAATAAATTGCATGGACTGTAGCATGTCCGCAGCCCTGGACGTGTGACGGTGGCGGGCCCAGCTTGTGGGTCCTGGGAGGGACTGTCCCAAGCTTGCCGTACATTTGCACACTTGAATCTTCAGAACAGGTCCATGGAGACCTTACTGCCTCACTGGCCAGGAGAGAAAACGAGGCCCAGCAGATGGGAAGCCTGGCTCTGAGCCCTCGCCCTCGTCCCGTCCGGTCCCTCCGTGGCCTCAGAGGCCCAGGCGGATGGCAGGGGTGGCTTTCTCACAGGGCAGGGGCCGAAGCAAAGCCGGTCCTCCTCCCTGTTTGCGGCCTGTGCTTGGAGCCCAGAGCAGATAGGGGAGCATCTGAATGCCACGCTGTCACCAGATGGTTTTGTTGTAGATGCTTCTCCCTTCTGGAGCCGTTACAAGGCTTGTTCTTTCCTCACAACTGCTTCGCTGGCCGGGTCCTGGACACCCCCGGGTTGGGGGGACCCAGCACGATTCCTGGGGCTGAAGAGCGGAGGTGCTGGGGGCAGAGGTCTCCGGAAAGAAAGCCCCAGAAATCCCCGGCGCCTGCAGGCCCTTGTTGGAGCTCAGGGCATTCTGTCCCCTTTGCCAAGAGGCTAGACGGAATCACGGAGGCTGCAGCTCGTCCTGCACATGTTTCAATATTGTCTGTCCTGGGCTCAGACGATCTTTTCTTGTTGCTTCTATGCGGTCCCCCCTTCTAGGCCCAGGGCTCAGCCCCCGGGATCCTGTCATAGCTGAGATCGCAATTGCCTGGGACGCAGACCCCAGAGACTCTGGCTCCTCCTGCCCTCCGTGGGGTCCCCTTCAGTCCTCTGTCGATGTGATGGGTCAGCGGCAACAGCAGGAACTCCAAGGTGGATCTGAGGCAAGGGTCTTGCCCTTCCTATGTCTCAGTTTTCCTTTCTGTAAAATGGGATGGTGACATCAGTGCATCAACAGAGTGCCCTGTGGTTGTGATGGGAGGAGACTTATAAACTCAGCCTGGGCTGTTGACAAACACCAGCTGAGGCTTCGGGGCTTCCCTTCTGCACCACAAGGCCCCGGATACGCTATAATGACGGAGGCCTTCACGTCTTGAGGCCTGGATGATGAAATCCTAACGTTGCTGGAACTTGAGAGTCTCCTGGTTCAGTTTTTACCAAACTTTATTCAGCGGATTTAAGTTCCACATGCTGTTGCTGGATGTTCTGTGGTGTGTGTGCAGTTGTGAGTGGTGTTAGCATTTAGTAAATTTGGGACACACTTCATAGTATGTTCCCTCTTAATGAATCATAATGTGTATTATTATTTTAAAGGCCCTGACAAGTCCTGGGGCGGTACCTGGGTGGCTCAGTCGGTTATGCATCCAACTTTGGCTTAGGTCATGATCTCGCAGTCCGTGGATTTGAGCCCCGCGTTGGGCTCTGTGCTGACAGCTGGGAGCCTGAAGCCTGCTTTGGATTCTGTGTCTCCCTCTCTCTCTCTGCCCATCCCCAGCTCATGCTCTGTCTCTCTCTTGAAAAATAAAAAATATTTTTTAAAGGGCTCTGACAAGTTCTGCAGCAAAGACTTCTATTTAACTGAGTCTGTCAATTTGGGTCTTCCAGGAAGCAAATGCCAAAGTGAGAAGGCGAGAGATTTACTGGGGGTCCTGCCTGTAGAAGATAAAGGGGGGGGGAGGAGGAGGAGGTAGGGGAATCTTCAGACCACAGTGCAAGTCAGTCTGAAGCCTGTGAAGACAGAAGGAAAGACCGTGGGATAGGAAGACCTCGGCCTGCAGTGCCGCCCCGAGAAGCTCTCAGCCAACCCCGTGGGGACTCCCCTAGTGGCGCTGGCCCATTAGCGGTCTGCAGGGGGTAGACGCGGCGGGTCCAGGACTCCTGTGTCTGGGCTGGAGAAGCCTCGGAGCGTGTCTGCACATATTTACTCTTTTCTTGCCGTGTAGTGAAGGTGAGGTAGAGCTCACACGCTACATTGTATTAGCTTCAGTGTGCAGCATAATGATCTGATATTTGTATGACTCGCCGAATGATCGCCACAGTCGGTGAGCGTGGCTAACTGCCATCACTGCACTGAAGTACAGAAACCTCTCTCTTGGGGTAAGAGTTTTTGAGATCCACTCTCTCAGCCACTCGCGAATATGCCGTGCAGGGTCCGCTACCCTTCCCGCACTGTGTGCAGCATTCTGGGACTCGCTCTTTCTATAACTGCAAGCCCGTGCCTTGACCCCTTCACCCACTTTGCTCCCCACCCGCCCCCCACCTTTGGCGACCCCCGATCTCTTCTCTGTATCTGTGAGTTTTGATTCCACATGTAAATGAGATCAGACAGTATTTGTCTTTCTCTGTCTGACTTCCCTCACTTGGTGTAATGCCTTCTGAGTCCATCCATGTTGCTGGGGATGGCAAGATTTCATCCTTTTTTGTGGCTGAATGGTATTCCATTGCATGTATGTGACCCGTCGATCTATCAATCATGGCCACTAAGTCAGGAATCCGGTGGCCTGCCCCATGCCTGCTCATTGCCAGCACCTTCATCAGTGCCTCTGGAAGGTGTGATAAGGAAGCTCACTGGGTTTCAGTTAGCGCAAGGTGAAGCGGTCTAGTACATTTGTGGGTTTGTCTGCTAGGGTCTGAGGCTGAGCTAGAGGGCTCGCTCACACTCACACACACACCCCACCTGTCATCCATTCACCTGCTGGCGGCCGCCTCTGCATCCTGGCTTTGTAAAGAATGCAGCTGCGAACTCGGGGTTATTGTTTTCCCTTTTTTTCCCACCAGGCAAACCCTTGCAACAACTCTATGACATAGGTCTTGTTATGTTTTCTACATTTGCAAATGAGGAAACTGAGGCACTGAGGGGTTCAGTGCCTTCCCCGGGGGGCACCTGGCCGGTGCTGAGTGCTCATCAGAATGTGGGCTGTGTGGTTGGCTGGTTCAGTGGGGCTCTCACCCTCCACACAACGCGAGCCGCAGCAGCCATGGTCAGCCACAGGGTCCTCGACCCCACCTCCAGCGAGGCTCAGCCACGGGGTCCTGACCCCACCTCCAGCATGGGCTTCTCCCCGCCCTTCCCCAGCCCAGCTGAGCCTTCGTCCTGTGTACATGGTCAGCGTTTCCTGCCTCCAAGCCTGCCTGGCCCGGCGCCTCCTGCTTCCAGCTTCCCATCGCGGGGTGTATACACACAGCCAGCGCTCACACAGAGTAATCGGGTACTTCCCCTGGCTGAGGCCTCTGTCTCCTCTGGGAGCTAGGCCCTCCCTTCTTCTCTCCCTGTCTCTCTCTGTCTCTCCCTCCTTACACACACAGCTTTATTTTTTAGAATATTAATGTGGGTGCCCAAGTCAGCCTCCATATGATTTATGATTTAGTCTCCGTGGGGTTTAAAGCCTGAAGAGTTATTTCTTTGCATCAGTCCCTTGCACGGATCAGCTCAGCGGCAGAACCCAGCCCAGGCTGTCTCTGCCAGAGTGTTGGGCATCGAGGTTCTTCCCTGGCCCAGAGAGAGGCTCTGCCCAGCAGTTCCCGGAAGAGAACAGAAGACCTGCCAGGGGCCAAGTAAGGGAATATTACAAAAGGGGCCTCCCCTCTGAGTCTGGGTGTGAGTCACTTCTGAGCCATGTGGCCACACAGTGTGTGACTCAGAGATTCTTCAGCTCTTAACAAAGGTGGAGGAGGAAGGCAGGGCCGTCTCCTTGTGTAAGCCCTGTGGATGGGGAGCCTGGGCCAGGGCAGAAGGTCCGGCAGCTGCAGGGGAGCACTTGGGGCTGGGCGGGGGCCTGGATGCACAGAGCGGCTACGCCCAGCCTCTGCCCTGTGCCTCTGACCCAGCTGGGGACGCCTCTGCCTCCTGACTCACACTCAGAGGGGAGTGTCTGCGAGGGATTTCCTTCCGCCCAGCAGTCTAGAGACTGCTCCCGAATGCAAATCACAGTGAGACCTGAGTGCTCCCTGAGCAAGACAGGAGTTCTTCCTGAGACAGGAGTCTTCCCTGAGCAAGACAGGAGTGCTCCCTAAGACAGGAATGCTCCCTGAGCAAGGCAGGAGTGCTCCCTAAAGCAAGACAGGGGTACTCCCAACGCAAATTCCGTGGCGTGGATTTGACTATAAATCCAAAAGCACAATAAAGAACAATGAGAGCTCTCCCCTCAGCACTTTTCATACTTCCCCACTTCCGCTGCCACAGTTTCTGTGAGTCTGAGTCCCTGCTCGCTGGGACGTGCCCCAACTGCACGGTCTTTCTTCCTGGCGTCCTGGTCCTGGCTAGTGCCTAACTGGCCATGGGCCGATCCGCATCCCTGAGGCAGAGCCCGCTGGTGTATTCAGGGTCTGTGTCCTTGGCCCTGGGGTGGGGGAGGTCAGCTTGGGGCCCCCTTGGTGAAGGGCCTCCCAACTGAGAGCTAAGAAGCTCTGAATTTCTCCAGGATTGTGTCCGGCTTCTGTGTTAAGGGTGGGGTGGGGTGTGCACCCTCTTGATTAGAGAGCTGGAAGATCTGTCCCCAGGGGTGGGGCATCCTGTGCTCAGAGACAAAGGTGAGGGGTCTGGGTGGAGACTCCCCCACCTGGCAGGAACGCTGCACTGAAGGCCCCTTCCTGGAAGCAGAGCTTTGGGCCGGGGTTGTGGCCGCCCTGCCCCCCTTCCCTGGGTCCTGCTGGAATAGGACTGATGGAAGACAGTTGTCCCCGCGGATTCACCCAGCTGTTCTCACCTTGGAGCGCAGGCTACTGGGGCGCCCGGAGACGAGACGCCCCCTCCACCCTTTTGGAGAGCGGGATGGTTGGTTTGAGTCTCGGAGAGTTCTAAGGGCCCCGGCATTTCCCCAAACAACAAACTTGAGCCTGGGTGTCTCTTCACACCCAGGAGCTGCTCTCCGCTGTGACCTTCGAGGCGGGACCACCTGGCCCGGGCCGTCTTGGGCGCTTCACCGGCTCCACCCCGCGGCCAAGCAGGGCATTGTGGAAAGGCTTTGGGTTCTCTTCAGTGTCAGCGACTAAACGGAGGGGGGTGTGCCCAGGGGGGTCTCAGACAGCCACAGCGCCAGATTGCAGAGCCCTTGGCGGCCCTGACCCTCCCTCCCCTTTATCTCTTCTAATCTGTCTGTCTGTCTTCCTGTCTATCTATGCCTGTCTATCTAGATATCTATTACCTTCTATCTATCATCTCTCTCTCTCTCTCTCTCTCTCTCTTTATCTATCTATCTATGTCTGTGTCTGTGTCTATCTATCTAGTTATCTGTCTCTATCAGTCTATTTATTTATCTTCTATTACCTATCCATATCAATCTATCATCTATCTATCATCTATTTATCTATCATCTATCTACCTATCATCCACCTGTCTCCCTCTCTCTCCCACCTATCCGACCATCACCTACCCTGTGCTTACCGATGGATCCATTGATCTGTCCATCCATCCACCTGTCTGTGTAATTTGTGGTCAGGTTTGGCTCTGGGCTTCAGCTGTGAACAAGACTCAGGACTGGGCTCACAGAGATTTAGGCAAGTAAACTGGGACCATGATTAACCCTGGTCATTGCCGGGTGGGAAGTGCATATTGAGGACCCTCACGCAGACTTGGGGAGACGTGGAAGGTTCCAGTGAGGAAGCCATAGCCAAGCGGAGGTCCAGAGATGGCTTAGCTCCTGGCGGGAGAGGCCGCCGAGAGGAGCGGGAGCTGTCTGCACAAGTCCAGACAGCTAGAACAGGACTCCAGCCAACGCTTTTAACTTGAGTGTGGTGATCGGGTTTGGGGCAGGAGGCTGGGAGCCCCCGCCCCGTGGCGGACACATGTCTGTGCCGCCAGCTGATGGTCTCACCCGAGGATTTTTGTTTTTAAATGACTATTTAGTGCGCCTGGGTGACTCAGTTGGTTGAGCGTCTGACTTCGGCTCAGGTCATGATCTTGCAGTTTGTGGGTTCGAGCCCCATGTTGGGCTTTGTGCTGACAGCTCAGAGCCTGGAGCCTGCTTCAGATTCTGTATCTCCCTCTTTCTCTCCCTCTGCCACTCTCCTGCTCGCGCTCTGTCTCTCTCTCAAAAATAAATAAATAATAAATGACTGTTTAATTCATTCATTCATAAGTAATCTCTATGCCCAAAGTGGGGCTTGAACTCACAGCTCCAAGATCAAGAGTCACATGCTCCACTGAATAGCCAGCCAGGCACCCTGGATTTTCTTCTTCTTTAGGGAAAGGTAGTTTTATTTGACCTGTTGTTCACTGTTGAATAGGGCTCAGACTCTTTAAAGTTATATGGAGGTTTTTGTTCGGTGCTGATGCAAATAATTTCCTTCAGGTAAAAAGTACAAGAACAAAGTCCCCAAACCAAAGGTTGCCATTTCTCTGTCCTGTATGACATTAACCAGTTTTGTGTACACCTCAGAAGTCCTGTTTTAACACTCCTTATTCAGTGCCTAGAATATGTAACCTAGTAATAATATTTAATTTAAGCAGTGTTACCATCCTTTACTGTTCTCTCATAATTAGGTAAATAAATTGTAAAAAAAAATTAGGTAAATAAATGCATGCTCGCTTTATATTTAGGAAAGTGAATAAATGAAATAAAACTTCAGCTTCTAAAAAGTGGTACTCTTGTCACGTACGTTCATGTTGACCTTCAATTCCAAACGAAGACCATGTGACTTGTTTGAAAGTTCCCTCTTTCTGGGTCACCTGTGTGGCTCGGTTGAGCGTCTAACTTCGGCTCTGGACATGGTCTCACAGTTCGTGGGGTCGAGCCCTGCGTCGGGCTCTGTGCTGACAGCTTGGAGCCTGGAGCCTGCTTCAGATTCTGTGTCTCCCTCTCACTCTGCTCCGCTCCTGCTCACTCTCTGTCTCTCTCTGACTCAAAAATAAATACATATGTTGAAAAATAAATTTAAAAAAGGTTCCCTCTTTCTGTATTTGCAACGCTCTTCTCCGACAACGAGAACCGTGGTTTCCGTCATTCTTAGTGAATCTCCCCATTTCTTTCTCTAGGGACGCCCAGAAAGAACTTTGAAATTGCTGACCCACGCTACCGTGCAAACCCAAACTAGGAGCCGGTGTTCAATATTTGCTCGTGGTTCTTGAGGGATTACTGAGGACACAGGTCGGAACGCAGCAGGCCAAGTCTTTCGGATTAGTTCTTACCCCCGCCGTCTGTACAGCCTGCGTCTGAAGCCTGCGGATGTCAGGACAGCGTGCGGCGCTCTGTCACACACAGCCAGAGTGCCGTCAACTGTGGGACTCCGTCTGCAGGAAACATGAGTGTTACTCTGCACCAGGTGTCCTGTAAATAGATATATCAAATATGCACGGGGCAGAGTGTAAAATAAGTTGTGGTTTGATGGTGTGTTCAATTTCTCAGAGACTGATTTTTACCGGTCTTTCCAGTCCACATGGAAAATGACAGTGTCGCTTTCTGACTCCTTGTTGAGCAAAGATGTCAAAGCGAGGATGTGGTGGGTCCTCCGGTGCGAAGTTCCAGATTTCCCTGGGTCTTCTGGTTGGAGCCGTGATCAACTGTGCCGACAACACGGGAGCCAAAAATCTGTGTATCATCTCTGTGAAGGGGATCAAAGGAAGACTGAACAGACTTCCTGCTGCTGGCATGGGTGACATGGTGATGGCCACAGTGAAGAAAGGCAAACCAGAGATCAGAAAGAAGGTACATCCAGCAGTGGTAATTCGACAACGAAAGTCATACTGGAGAAAAGATGGCGGGTTTCTCTACTTTGAAGTTAATGCAGGGGTCATAGTAAACAATAAAGGTGAAATGAAGGGTTCTGCTATCACAAGACCAGTTGCAAAGGAGTGTGCAGATTTGTGGCCCAGGATTGCATCCAATGCTGGCAGCATCGCATGATTCTTTGGTTTATCCATTTAAAAAAAGAAGTAAAAATTATTGGATCCCAATGTTTGCCTTCCTGTTCTTCTCTACACGTTACTCTTCATGATACCACTGAATCCTGGCTTCCTTCTGTAAAATGAAATTACTCAGTGCAACCTTTCTGGGGACGTGTGTAAAGTAAAGGTATAAACGGTTCTTGAAAAAAAAAAAAAAAAGAAAGTGACCGCGTTGGCCCATTTAAATTAACTGCAGATATTTTTCTCTTGTTTATTGCTCTGTGAACTTGATATCCCTGCCGAGGGCCACCAGTCTTGAGAAGTGGCTCCAGTCTCTCGGGCCAGGCCTTTCAGAGCCGGTTTTAAACAAGGATGTTCCTGATTGTTCGGTTTTATAGACAGTGTTAGCAAACTTCTGGTGGTGAGGGAGTTCTTTCAATGACTTATATAAATGACATCTTCATTTTTAGTTTTTAATAGCTGGGCCGTGTCTTATGCTCATGTTAGCATCAGGAACAAGACTCTAACAAGGACAGACTCTGGGCAAAATCTGGAGTTTCTCTTCAGGCCTCTGGCCCCCAGCCCTCTCCCCTGCCGTTTTCCATGCGAACGGTGGCCCTACGGTCTCTTCGAACACAGTGAAAATCTCTCATAAAAGCACCTGAGATTCATTCACATTAAGGTGTGAATAACAGATAACAGCTCAGTGTCTCCTCTGGTGCACCCCTCGGGGATGGTCACTCGAGGGGTGGGAGGTGGCCCTTGCGGCCAGTTCGCCACATGCGGGGCTCACTGTGGAATGCAAGTGTGGCCGCGTTCTTCAAAACCCAGGAAAAAAGTGCCGTTAAAATACAGTAAAATGTTGCTTCTCCAGCATAATTTATTTGGGAAACATGCTTGTTATCCAAAGCATTCATGTCAAAGTAGATTTCAGTCGGCTCAGTAGTAATCATGTGATGCTTGGCATCACGTATGACTCGTATGGCAAGATGTCGCTGGTTTATCGAGTTGAAGTTTATTAGAAATGTTCGCTCGTCTTGTGGAACACTCGCAGAACAAGTTACGTGCAATCCAGGGTTTCACCTTATAAAGCTTTTTCTTTTAAAAATATATCTGATGTATAAAAGGTAGTAATAGCAACACAAGGGGACAAATAAACTTACAAACTTCAGAAATAGGCTATTTTTGGTGTCGTAATTTTCTATAATACAATGAATAATTGTACTTTATTAACTTGCTATTTTTTGGTAATGTTTATTTATTTTTGAGAGAGAGATGTGAGCAGGGGAGGCACAGAAAGAGAGGGAGACACAGGATCCGAAGCAGGCTCTAGGCTCTGAGCTGTCAGCACGGAGCCCGACAAAGGGCTGGAACCCACAAGCTTCCAGATCATGACCTGAGCCGAAGTCTGACTGAGCCACCCAGGTGCCTTTTAATTGGGCATCTTGATTGATCAAAAGATTTTTATGGCTCACTTTGCTGAAAATTCACTTTTTGAATTTTCCACAGAACTGAAATCACCATGGAAATTTACATTTTCAGGACGGTGTGCCAAGAGCAGCGTGGGACCCTCGAGCCCACGCGCACGGGGCTGGGCTGCCCACGCTGTTGCCGGCTGCGTTCTCCGGAAGTCCACGCTGAGCTGGAGTTTTGTGTGCACGGTATTTACCAGGAACAGCATCTGTGGGTGGAAGGGAACAGACGGTCTTGGTCAGAGGGAGAAATCAAATGCAACACAGTTATGAAAGAGATCCGGCCAATCCCACGATGCCCCCCGGACTGCCCACGCCCAGAAGCAATGTGAGGTTGGGCCGGAACGTCTTTACAGGCACGTCCCTCCCAGACCCTGGATGCGGTCTGCGCCTGTGTGGGGAGTGCGGTCACCACCAGGTTTCCCCCTGTGAGCCCCTCCACGGTTCCCTCTAGTTGTAGAGTCACCTCGTATGAGGACACACCCTTCCCAGATGATCACATCCTTCGGAAGAGAATGTGAGCAGACTGAATGCAGCTGTATACACATGACGATAAACAGAACCCAGGACACAAGGGTGGGGGGTGCCCCACAGGCCCGGCCTGCGACCTCCTCGTTTAATCATCTGCTGAGACCAGCATCCCACTGAGGCTGCATACCTTTGGCTCGTCCAACTCTCTTGCCCCTTCTCTTATTGGCCGTTTTTCTTCTGTAAAGAAAAGCGCCTGGAGGGCTCAGTCGGTTAAGGGTCCGCTTCAGCTCAGGTCATGATCTCATGGTTCATGGGTTCAAGCCCCTCCATGGGGTCTGTGCTGACAGCTCGGAGCCTGGAGCCTGCTTCTGATTCTGTGTCTCCCTCTCTCTGCCTGTTCCCCACTTGAACTCTGTCTCTCTCTTTCTCAAAAATAAATAAACATTAAAAAAATTTTTTTAAGTGTTGCCCAATCAACTATTTACCCTGAGGCACGTTCTTTCCCTTTATCAATTTTCAGAATGTGCTAGTCATGTAAAGATAAAAGTAGATGTAAATATTCTTTATCAGAAAATAGCTAGCGGCTGCCCTCTGTGAGCAAAACAGGAAGACATGAGTGGATTGCTGTGGAGACAATGCTGGAGAAAGCACTGGTTTAAGGAGTTCCCAAGGCTGTGGGGTGGCCCGGGCTCTGGGGGCAGCAGAGACCAGCAGCTGTGACAGCCACCGCCCCTTTACGGATTCCTTACTGCTGAGCATTGTTATTCTAGCCCTTGTCTTGGCTAGAATGTCAGGGGGTGTGAGACCACGTGCCGGTCATGGGTGCAGGAGGAGTGGGGGCTGTCTCTGGTGTCCCCACTGGCCCTGGTGTCCCCGGTATCCCTGGTGTCCCTGTTTGTTCTCAGTGTCCTCAGTGTCCCTGGTGTCCCACTGTCCCTGATGTCCCCTGTGTCCCTGATGTCCCTGGTATCCCTGATGTCCCCATTTGTCTTCAGTGTCCCCTTTGTACTTGGTGTCCCTGGTGTCCCCATTGTCCTCAGTGTCCCTAGTGTCCCCAGCCCCTGCTCCCTGCAGCTGGAAGAGAAGAGTCTCACCTCTGACCAGCAGCAGGAGCCCAGCAGCCGTGTGGGGACTCGAAGATGAGAGAACAGCCCCCCCAGTTCAACCCCTGTTTTCCATCAATTGTTTGTCTCTCTATTTATTTATTTGTTTGTTTGTTTGTTTGTCTCTTTAAATCATGTCAATATAGTGTCTTGGAAAAGCACGTGGGCTTTTAGGGAAGACGAGCCTGGGTTCAAGTCCCCTGCCTGCTACATAGGACTCGGCAGTACAGCCATTCTTTCACCTGTGATGCCTGGTTGGCGCCGGCGGCTATGACACAAAGAGGGGATGCCGTGAGCACAGGGCTCAGCCTGGGCTCCACTTGTGGCATGTGTGTGTGTGTGTGCGTGCGTGCACTGCCACAGGGTGGCCCCCCACTGACCTGGTCCCGGGAGTGGGGGGGCAGGAGCTCTGGTTCTGGTTACAGAAAATGTGGCAGGAAAATTGCACGTGATGGGCAGGGGGCGGGCGGCTGTCACTGTCAGTTCTGCCCGAAGGGCACCTGATGGGGCTGTAAGCGTGTCAGGCAGTGAGGGTCCTGGTGCTGCACCCAGGACAAGGGACATCATCCTCAAGGCAAGCTGAGGAGCCCTGAAATTCCTCAGGTGACAGAATCATTCAGAGAATGGAGGGATTTGGGAAGTGTGGGAGGCTGTTGACGAGATCCGGGCCAGAAGGGATAGAGAAAGGTGCCGAGGCTGTGGTGTGGGGTGCAGGGAAGGAAGGGACCGCCGTGATGCTATCGAGGGATATTCGGGAGAAAGACCAGGTGGGATGTGCATCCAAACAGACGCTCCTCCTCTCCCATCTGAGGATCCTGGCAGGGTCCCCAGCTCATGCACACCACCCCTCTGCCTGCTGTGTATGGTTTTGTGTTTACGGTCAGTGTTCAAAACTGGGATTCATTATAATCCTTGATTCCCAGCACGTTCTCATCATCAGTCCATGCGTGGCTGGCTTTAATGGCTTGCTTTAATTAATTTACTATTACTAGTGTGACAAACTGCTACAAACATGTCCACCACCCCACTCAAGACCATTACTTAAAACTTAACATCTCTCTCTGGTTTTCCCCTGCCAGCTCCCCTCTTCAAGATGGAAAAGACCACGTTTTTAATCTTTGTGTATATCTTTCCTTTTTTGGTGTGTTTTATTATTTATTTATTTATAAACATTTTATTGTTAAGAAATCTCTATACCTTACATGGGACTTGAACTCACAACTCTTGAGATCGAGTCCCACCCTCCACCATGCCCCTGGTGTGTGTTAATTCATATATTTGCATGTATGTGTTTTCCTCCCCACATCTGAAGTTGCCCCACTCCTGTAAAAATTAAAAATAGAACTACCCTATGACCCAGCAATTGCACTGCTAGGTATCTGTCCAAGAGATACAGGGGCACATGCACTTCAATGTTTATAGCAGTGCTATTGACAACAGCCAAAGTATGGAAAGAGCCCGAATGTCCATCGATGGATGAATGGATAGAGAAGATGCGATATATATATATATATTTATACGGTGGAGTATTACTCGTCAATCAAAAAGAAAGAAATCTTGCCATTTGCAACTATGTGGATGGGACTAGAGAGTATTATGCTAAGCGAAATTTGTCAGAGAAAGACAAATGTCTTGTGATTTCACTCATATGTGGAATTTAAGATACAAAATAGATGAACATAGAGGAAGGGAAGGAAAAATAAGATAAAAACAGATGGAGACAAACCACAAGACTCTTAAATACAGAGAACAAACTGTGGGTTGGTAGTAGGGAGTTGAGTGGGGGGATGGGCTAAATAGGGGGTGGGCATTGAAGAGGGCACTTGTTGAAGGGTCCCTGGGGGGCTCAGTTGGTTGAACGTCCAACTTCAGTTCAGGTATGATCTCATGGTTTGTGGGTTTGAGCCTCATGCCAGGCTCTGTGCTGATAGCTAGCTTAGAGCCTGGAGCCTGCTTTGGATTCTGTGTCTCCCTCTCTCTCTGCCCCTCCCACTCATACACTCTTTTTCTCTTTTTCCTCTCTCTGATATCTCGCTGATAGTTCAAGAAAGCATGTTATGTTTCTGCTTCTGCACGTCACTAAGCACCTGAGGGTACAGGTCCCGTGAAGTTGTCGCTCTGACAGCCTGGAACAGCAGAGCTGCCAGCAGGGAACCACAGAGCCAGTGGCTGGCACCCCAGAGCCCATGTGCATGGAGGTGGTGAGGGGTTCCCAGGGGTCTGGGCTGAGCACAGACATCACGCTGCACGCGGCCCATCCCTCAGCCTGGTCAGCAATGCAGGACCTGTGGGCTGGGCAGGTTCTCTCTCATAGGACCTGTGCCGAGGAGCACCAGAGGCTTCGCCTGCAGATCTGTGGTAGCCTTGTCCTCGACATGCCAGGAGACAGAGCTGGAGCTGGAGAGGCCATGGTGGCCTGCGGGGAAGTCCCTGGCCGTGCTGGCAGAGACGACGAGGGCTCTGAGGAGGCCAGCCGATAGCAGGGCAGAACTAGCTGGCTGCCGGGGGCAAAGGCTTGCTCTCGGAGGACAGGAGCAGCGGGGCCCACGTGTGCTGGTGCTGAGCTGGGGCTGTGTGTACCCTCGTTCATCAGAGTTCAGGGTCTGATCTCGAAAAGCCCCGCACCATCGAGACCAAGACTCCCTGTCCTCAGACGTGCACAGCTTTCTACCTGGCCGGAGCCTGAGCCTGAGCCTGAGCCTGCGCAGTGGAACGTGGCCGAAGCAAGCTGTGACGGCTTTAAAATGGGCCCAGAGGGGCACCTGAGTGGCTCAGTAGGTTGAGCGTCCGGCTTCAGCTCAGGTCATGATCTTACGCTTTGTAGGTTTGAGCCCTGCATTGGGCTCTGTGCTGACAGCTCAAAGCCTGGAGCCTGCTTTGGATTCTGTGTCTCCCTCTCTCTCTGACCCTCCTCTGCTCATACTGTCTCTCTCTCTTTCTCTCTCAAAAATAAATAAAACATTAAAAAAAATTTTTTTTAAATGGGCCCAAACAGTTCCTGGCATTCCTCCCTGGAAGAAGAGAAGGCTGTTCCCCTCCTCCTGAGAGCAGGCCGGGCCTCGTGGCTTCCTACCAGTGGGTAGGACACATCAAAGTGCCAACTTCAGAAGCCAGGTCTCGGGAGACCCTGCGACTTACTCTCGGGTCTGGTGAATGGCCTGCCCTGGAGAAAGGCGGCTGCCATGTCCCGGGGACACTCAGGCAGCCTGCGGGGAGCCTGCAGAGTGAGGACTGGGGGCCTCCTGCCCACTACCCCATGAGTGCGCCATACTGGAAGGGTCCCCCCCTGCCCCAGCCAAGTCCTCGGCCGATGGTGGTCCCGGCAAAGCCAGCCCTGACCTCCTCATGCACAGAAATCGCAATATGATAAATGTCTGTGTCCCAGGCCACTGGGTTCCTGGTCATTTGTTGGCAGCGATAGCAAATACTTGCGCTGATTTGACTCATTTTCCGTGGTGATCAGTAACTCGGCTGGGTTCCTGTGCCTCCTGGTGACCATAATACCCGTCTCCTGGATCTCTCGCATGATGTCCTCCACTCCTATGTCCACGAGTAAACACCACAGCTACCAGAAGAGACCTTCCAGGGTCCCACGGTCCCGTCTGCCCTCACGTGCATGCCTGCCTTCTCTCCTGTGACGGGCAGACGATGTGTGCTCCCGGGAAGACCGGCCTCCCCACCTCGGGCTCTAGGTCTGAACTCAGAGACACCCTGGTGCAGTTTTTCTTCCTCTGTGTTTCTAGAACTAGAAAGTGTTGACCTGTGTCCAGAGAGATGGGGGTGAGGAGTAACCACCGGTTTGGTGACATGAAGGTCACGAGGACCACTGGCCGATGGCCTTTGTGGATGTGACTGAGTGGTGGGAAGAGAGGACTCGGCTCGGTGAGGGTCCCCGCTCTCTGACGGAACAGTGTTCTGTGTTGTAAGGAGAGAGGGAGGGATGGGGGACAGCAAAGGTTAGAAACAGGAGATGCTGAAGGAGAAGGTCCAGCAGAGAAGAAGATGGACAATGTAGGGCGTCCATGGCCACTGGCAGTGGGACTCAAGTGCGGGGAGCCTATGACATAGGGACACAGTGACAACACGAACCACCTCAGAGAATGCGCAAGCAGCTTCCAGGCCACATGAGACACTCAGTGCAGGATAACGTGACGAACTTTACATGTACCTGACTCCTGTCTCCTGTCTCCTGTGGCCTCATCTCTGAACAGGCCAGGTTGGGGGTCCCCGCCGGGCCGGCCCCCTGCCACTGCCCCACGTGGTTACCATCGGCTCCGGTTTCCAGCAGCTGCCTCCCAACCCTGCCTTCCTCCTAGTCTCCCTGCTGCTGTGACTGCTCTGGACATTGCACGTGCTGCCCTCAGGTCCAGGATGCCTCCCCTTCACAGCCTGTTAGGACCCTCAGCGCCGTCCAAGTCTCCTGTTCTTCAGGGTTCAGCCTCCTGTCTCTGAGGGTCGCTCTGTCTCTCCCATAGCACTCATGCTCCTTGTGGACAGGAAGGGCGTTTGTCTGTCCTTTCACCTGTCTGCCCTGTGGGTCTGTGGGGTGTGGCCTGGGCCAGGGCTCTCTCTCCAGCAGGCAGCGCAGGTCCTGTGTCGTGGCAAGAGTGCGGACTAGAAGACCGGGGGTCATGTTTGCCACGGAGTGCCTGTGGGCTGGCGCATACCGTCTCCGTGTAGACTTTCTGTGGATCTCCGATCTGCCCCATTGGCAGGGACCATGTCGACCTGGCCTTCTAATCCCTTGGTGGTGCTGGCTCAGCAGGATCTGGGTTGGCCGCTGGGGGGCAGTGTCAGTGGGGGATGTGCGGGCCTGGGGTGGCGAGAGATCCCACAGGGGGGAGAGGGGCGGCTCCGGACTCCAGATGCCCCCCACCCCCACTCGGGGCTGGTGGGACAGGCTCGGTCTCCCCTGACACCCTTGCTGTCCCGGCAGATGGGGCCAGTCTTTCCGCTGAGACTGATCACGAACACTTGGATTCCATTGTGTCTTCTCTGCCCTAATGTTTTCCTCCCTTTTAAATTTTCTATTGAGGTGAAATTCACTTGAAATGAAACTCACCGTTTGAAAGCACACAATTCTGTGATCCTTGCGCTCTCTGTGCTGTGTGCTGGTCACTGACATCTAGTCCCAGGGAACTCCCACCACCCCAGACAGAACCTGCCTCCTACTTGTCAGTCCCGATGCCCCTCTCCCTCGCCCACTAACCCCTGGTGTCCAGTAATCTCTCTGTTCCTATGGATCTTCCTGTTCCAGGTATTTCTCATAACTGGAACTGCACGTTCTGTGGCCTTTAGGGACCAGACCCCTCACGTGGCCCTGTTTTCAGGGGCCACGCGGGGTGTAGCATGTGTCGTACCTCCTTCCCTTTTACGGCTTTCCATCACTTGCCCGGAGACCAGGTTGCTTACTGATTCCTCCATCGATGGGACTGGGGCTGTGTCCTCCTTGTGTCCCCAGTGGGCTGCCGTGAATAGTGCTGTTGAGAGCGTCTGGGTGCAAGTCCTTGTGTGGACCAGTGTTTCCAGGTCCCTGTGGTGGGGGGGGGGGGTGTGGAGTCACCATGTGGCACTTGGAAGGCCTGGCAGACTGTTTTCCCGAGTGTCCGCACCACCTCACACCCCTGCCAGCAACGTTGGACAAGGGGACCCGCATGACTCAGGTGTCATGTGACGACGCTGCCTGGTGTCCCCAGCCTCCTTAAAAGACCCGGACTCCATGGAAGGGAGATGGCAGGGCTCTTGTGGGGTTTGGGGCACTGTGGGGACATCTGTCCGTGGTGACAGGCTGCTTCCTCCGGGGCATCAGCTGGGTCACAGGGCACACTCGTTGTCTGCTCAGGGGTCCGGTAAGGGGACTCATCCCGGGGGCTTTCTGGGCTCCAACTGAACAGCGGCCCGCACTGTCAGAGGGGGCAGGTTGGGGGCATTTGGAAAGCCTGTCCTGGGACACTTGGGTCTGAAGGATGAGCACAGCAGGTGCACGGCCCTGGAGCCCATGTTCCCGCCCCTGGAGGACAGCCAGGAGGTGGGAAGGGAGGGGAGAGCTGGTCTGCTCAGGGTCATGGAGGCTGATGGGCCCCTCCCACCTCGTTTCCCTGAGAGCAGCAGGCAGCCCCTGCTGCCAAGGCCAGATTTGTGTTTGAAGTGAGAGCTCAGGTCAGTCTCGGCTTCGGACACTTGGCTGCAGATTCAAAACTGAAAACGTGTGTTTCCTTTCCCAGAGACTTGCTGGGTTTCTCCTGGAGCCCGATGTGCTCCGGAAGGTTCCCGGTTGACTGAACAGAGCCGTTGTCCTGGTTCTACAGGAGGATGGGCCACTGGGAGAGAGCAGGTCACCTTTGGGGGAGGAGAACAGGTTGGCAGCTTTCCAGGGAAAGTGGGTGGCCAGCAGTGAAGGTGGGGCAAACTCGGGTTTACTGTGGGTGCCGGGCGGCTTGCCCAGGCCTGCCCGCCTCACTGAGAGCTTGGCGCACAGACCATCCTGGCTCAGAAGGTCAGAACTGGGTGCTGCAGAGGTCGGCTCCCCGGAGCGGGGTCCCCCGTCCCTGCATTGGCACCTTATCTGCTGATCCAGATCCCTTCTCAGACTCTCTGGTCTAGAACTATTTTGGAGGGGGGGTGGAGAGGGGAGGCAGCATTTTGGGCAAGCACTCTGGGGGTTTCTTGCGCACACTGTGGTTTCTGGGGCTGCTGTTAGCAAATGACCACGAACGTGGTGGCTTTAGAACAACAGAAACCCATTCGGCCACGGTTCTGGAGTCCACGCTCTGGTTCCCTGTGGCTGCAGCCCAGGCCTCGGGTATCTATTCTCAGCCTCCTCCAGCTCCAGGGCTCGTGGCCTCCGTGGCCTGTGGCTGCGATGCTCCAGCTTCCATCCTGTGGATGCATCGCCTCCGCTGGGTCTCTCGAGGACACTCATGGTTGTATTTAGGGCAGACTTAACTTAATCTTATCTGCAAAGATCCTTTTCCAAATAAGGTGCTGCTCACAGGTCCCGGGGATTCTGTCTCCAGGCTGCCACACACGATAATGTTCAAAGATCCCTGACGTGTGAATGGGGAGGGTCTCTGGAGGGGTGGGGCTTGGGTCGAGGGAGGCAGGCTTCCAGTGACTTTGAGTGCGTCTCAGGGATGGGCAGCCTGGGGAATGGAGTCAACATTGGTGAGGACTGTCGGGTGGCGAGCACCGCGGGGCATAGAGAAGTGTCACGTCAGTCTCTTGTGTGCCTGAAACCAGCACAACGCGTGCGTCAACTGCACTTCAACAGTGTGATCACAGACGGGGTCCACGTCCTTAGGATAGACTGGGTCCAGGGAACTGACCGACTCAAGGTCATATTTCCCTTCTCAGCAGAGAAACCATGATTCCCGATCCCCAGCCCTTTCCTTCCCAGACCCCCGGTCCCCAGGAACAGCGACATCTGACCCTTGCTAGGTGCTTCTGAGCAAATCCCATGCTCCATCTGGTGACGCCCCATCTCGTGACACTCAACCTTGCGAGGCAGGCCCTATTATCTTCTATTTTACAGATGAGAAAATTGAGGGGGAGGAGGTTGAATAATTTGCTCAAGGTGAGCTAATTACTGGCGGGCTTGGGGCAGACACCCGGGCGGCTGCCACCACCATCCCTCGAACATGGGGCAGCCTTCGCCAAGCTCCCTCTGGCATTTCTGACCCCCAGCAGATGCCGAACTCAACTCCCCAGGGAGGAAAGGAGCCCCCGCCCCCAGCCAGCTCCCTGGTCCTGCTCTGAGCCACACCCCCAGGGCCCGGACCAACACTGGAGCCATAGGACCGGTCTTCCCATCTCGGCCAGGCCTCGGGCCAAGGGCAGGGGAGTGGACCTTGCCCAGGGAGGGGGTGGCTGTGAGGCTGACAGATCTCCCAGGGAGGGTTCCCAGCCTCCTAAGTGTTTGCTGAAGTGCTCAGGGGGAAGGCGGGTGACAGTCATCAGCACCTCGGGCACATGTCTGCTCCACGGTGACTCACTTTCCAGGGAGCAGGCCCCAGGATAAAGGTCCACAGCAGCCTCACCTCCCCATGACAGGTGCCGGAGAGCGTGGCACCAGTCTGCCCTCCTGTCCTGCGCGGACATGTCGGTGCTGGCAGCCAGTGTATCGAAGCAGTGGATGGCGGCTCAAGGTCATGGCTCCCGCCACGAAGCCGTCAGGTATTTGGGGCAGGACTTCGAGACCCTGAGAAGGCAGTGCTTGGACTCAGGGCTCCTGTTCGAGGACCCCGAGTTCCCAGCATGCCCGTCAGCCTTGGGCTATGAGGACCTTGGCCCACACTCCCCCCAGACTCGAGGCGTCGTCTGGAAGCGGCCCCCGGTAAGCAGACCGGCTTGTGGCTGAGGGTCGTTTGGACTGAGGGTCTGCACTCCTTGTCAGAAGTAGTCGAGGGAGACCCTAAGTTTCTGGGTCCCCTATTTTAGAGCACGGACCCCTTCCCCAAAATGTTTTCAGAGGCAGTGAGGTGTGGAGAGAATAGTTTACACGGGCTTTGGGACCAGATGCGTTGGATTTGAGCCCTGACTCTGCCTGTGTGGCCGTGTGCACATAGCCTCACCTTTCTCATCTGTGAAATGGTGCTTCAGGGCAGGGGGTGCAGAACTGTTGTCCCCAAACCCAAGCCATGAACTCCTGCTTTGGGACCCTTATTCAGGGACCTAATTGGAAGGATGGGATCCACCTCTCCCCCCACTCCCCCAGGGTGAGAGCTGAAACAAGGGCTCTGTCTGGTATCTGACATGTAAGGCAAGTCATAAGGGACTGTGCACGGTGGCCCTTAGCTGGGCGCCTCTGTTCTCACCCACGACGGGAGAGCCAAGGCGGGGTAGCAGTCTCCTCGGCAGCGTGAGGCTAGGACAGTGCGGTGGATTCTTATTTTAAGAGTTGACAGCCGTTTTGTTTCCAAGGACGGGTTTTTTGAGCCTGTGTTTTGGGCCAGGCATCGGCTCCGCCCTGGCAAAGGCAGACGGGGAGACCCTGAGGAGTGAGCTGTGGTCCCAGATGTGAATCGGGGACTGATGGGGGCACTGCGCAGGGACATAAACTGCGAGCCAGGGGACCCTGGGTGTCTGGAGAAGACACCCAAGTGGAGCTGGGGACCCCAAGAACCTGGGGAGGGCGAACGGGGATGAGGGGCGTTTGCTGGGTGACCAAAGCCATGGGTCAGTAAATCTTTGCCAAGTTTTTCTCCTTTCTTTGAGATTCTCAAAGCTCTTATCTTCCCGACCACTTTGTTCTGCCCTAAACCGTGTCTTCTCTGGGTCTCACTGTCCACGTAAATACGGGCGCTGGAGCGTGGACGTGTGGGTTTGCACGAAGCTGTGCTCGAACACTGCACAGTGCGTCACAGGTCACAGGTTACCCTCTGAGACCCTACTGACGGTCATATAGACTCCTGAGCTGGAAGTGGACCTGATCCTTCCAGGGCAAACCAGACCTTCCTAGACACCATGCTCCCTCCCCTGATGCCTCGGGCCTGGAGAAGGAGGGCATCCCGGCACGAGCGGCCCTGGGGGGTTCACTTCCCTCTTCCTCCCCCTTCTCTCCTTCCTTCCTATTCTTGCTTCTAATTGTAATAAAATACACAGAGCATGAAACTCACTGTCCCATCGTCTCTAGGTTTGCACCCCAGTTCTTACACTCATGCACAGCCAGCACGCGATCACCCCAACAGCCTACATCTTGCAAAATGGAGCCTCTGTCCTCATTAACACTGCTCCTCACCACCTCATTCCCTGCCCCCAGCTCCCGGGGACCACTCGGCCACTCCAGGGACCACAGGTATGTGGAACCACACAGTATCTGTCCTCGTGACTTGTTCTTCTCACTCGGCACGATGTCCTCAAGGTCACCCTGTGGTAGCAGATGTCAGAATGTCCTTTCTGGAGGCTGAACACTATTCCATTGGGTGCGTGCGCCATATTTCTCTCACTCCTTCCTTAATCAAGGGACATTCGGGTTGTTTCCGCCATCTGGCTATTGTGGATCATGCTGTTACGAACAGGGCTATCCAAGAATCTCTTTGAGACCTAGCTTTCAATTCTTTTGGGCGTCTGCCCAGATGTGGAATCACTAGATCATGGTTATATTATTTTTTATTTTTTTAAAGAAATAAAATGTATTTTTCTAGTTTATTTTTAAAAAAATATTTATTTATTTTGAGAGAGAGAGCAGGGAAGGGCAGAGAGAGGGAGTGAGAGAGCCTCCAAGCAGGCTCTGCACTGTCAGTGCAGAGCCTGATGTGGGTCTCGATCTCATAAACCATGAAGTCATGGCCTGAGTTTTCCAACTGAGCCACCCAGGTGCCCCAGGTTTCTTTAATCTTAAAGTTTTAATTTAAATCCCAATTAGTTTTTTTAAAAAATGTTTAATGTTTATTTATTTTTGAGAGGGACAGAAAGAGCATGAGCAGGGGAGAGGCAGAGAGAGAGGGAGACACAGAATCCAAAGCAGTACAGAGCCCAACACGGGCTCGAACTCATTGTGACTTGAGCTGGTCAGACACTTAACCGACTGAGTCCCCCCAGGTGCCCCCCAACAAGTGTCTTCCTTAGTGCCCATCCCCCATTTAGCCCATCCCCCCCACCTTCCCTCCAGCAACCTCCAGTTCATTCTCTGTACTTAAGAGTCTCTTAGGGTTTGCTTCCTCAGTTTTATCTTATTTTTCCTTCTCTTCCCTTATGTTCACTTGTTTCTTAAATTCCATATATGAGTGAAATCATATGGTATTTTCTTTCTCTAACTAATTGCACTTAGCATAATATGTTCTATCTAGTTCCATTCATGGAAAGATTTCCTTCTTTTTCATCACCAAGTAATATTCCACCGCACATACACACAATGTCTTCTTTATCCATTCATCGGTCCGTGGACACTTGAGTTGCTTCTGTATCTTGGCTATTGTAGGTGATGCTGCAGTAAACATCGGGGTGCATGGATCCCTGTGAATGAGTGCTTTGTGTTCTTTGGATAAATATCTAGTAGTGCAATTAATGGGTCATAGGGTAGTTCTATTCTTAACTTTTTGAGGAACCTCCTCACTGTTTCCCACAGTGGCTGCACCAGTCTGCATTCCCACCAGCAGTGCATGAGGATTGCCCTTTTTCTGCATCCTCACCAACACCTGCTATTTTCTGTTTTTTGACAGTGGCCGTCCTAGTGTGTACGAGGTGACCTCTCACTGTGGTTTGGTTTGTTTTTCCCTGATGAGCCATGTTGAGCATCTTTGCATGTGTCCGTTGGTCCCCTGGATGTCTGCTTTAGAGAAATGCCTGTTCAAGTCATTTGGTCATTTTTAAATTGGGTTATGGGCTTTTTGGTTTCACTCGCTGCCTTTGAGGGTGACGGCTGAGTCTTAGTCTCAGGGCCTTCACCCCTGTTACTCAGCTCTAATGACCCTGCTTCACACCAAGGTGTTAACTTCTACCTGTCCTTAGGGGAGAGCGCCTGGGGTGGGCTAAACACATATGTATATACGCCTTCACCCTCTTGCGAGTAGATGCTGGCCACTTAGATGTTTTCTGAAATCACAAAATTTGGCAGCCTGACCTTTTCAGGGTTTTTGCTTGCTTTTTGTTTGTTTGTTTTGTTTTGCTTTGCTTTGCTTTTGCCTGTTTTTAAGCTGCTGAGCAGAAGGTCTGGTTGGGCTCTTGTCCTGGTGGTTGAAGGCAAGTTTGCCCAGATTGAAGATATCAGGGTCCAGCTTGTAAACTCAGGATAAGCTTTGGCTATTCACGATCCTGGAGAGATTTTCTCCACTGGGGCTGGACACAGACCACAGACACCACGCTGGCCGTCTGAGACCAGGGGCCTCCCACGCTCTCCATCCTTGTGTCCCCGTGTGCCCAGGCCTGTGGTCTGAGGGATGCCCGGCGTGCGCCGCCCGGTTGACCATGTTCTTCTCCGTCAATTTGTTGGCAGTTGAGCAGTTGGTGGATCCTGAGGAGAGATGCAGAGAGGGAAGGGGTGATGTCAGCTGCGTAGGGAGGACCCAGGGGGCAGCCAGCCCAGCTGGAGGGGGGCGTGGAGGGCGTGGCTGTTGGGAGGTTGGGGTGCAGATGAGCGGCCGGGCCTCGCCTGGGGGCTCCCCCCCTCCAGCTGCTGTCTCTGGACTAATGGACTTGGAATTTTCGATCGGTTGTTTTTATTAGCGCTGGTCACATGCAGATGCTGTGTGGAGCCTGCTGGGAGCCTTCTCTATCGGAGGGGCAGGAGGCATGGTTAAGAGCCAGGGTCTGGGCATCGGGCACATCAGGATTCTGGTCCCTTTAGTGCCATTTACTGGCCCGGTGACCACGAGTGAGATACTGACCCCCCGGGACTCAGTCTTGTCATCTGTAAAAGGGGTAATACTATCACTTACCAGGCTGGCTTATCCGGAGGCTTGGATGAGGGAGTCGTAGTGGGTTGAGCGTGGCAGCATGGATGTTCGAGCCGGGACAAGGGGTCAGGAGCAGGAGCAGGAACAGGAGGGCACAGGTGGGAGTGAGCAGGGCCACGAAGGTAGGTGTGTTCAGGGCGGGCACCTTCCAAGGAGGGCGGGAGAGAGGGAGTTGGTGGGAGACAGAGGTGAGGCTGAGAGATCAAAGGGGGCCAGGCCACCAGGTCAGAGGCATCAGGCAGGTGATGAGGCCGCCACCCTGGCATTGGTGACTGAGGTGATGGCACTGAGGGTGACTGAGGTGATGGCACTGATGGCACTCCGGAGGGCATGGCCAGAGCTCCCAAAACTGTCAGGCGTCGGCTGATGCCCCGGGGAGCATTGTTTCCGCATCACCACTGTCATTGTCACAATCACTGTCCAGTCACTTCCTGCATTGGCCTCCTCATGACGCCTGGGGCTCCCTGTGCCCTGGGCCAGAGGCTGATACAGGCTGGAGTAAAGTGTGTTAGGGACATTAACATCACACAGAAGAAGGGGGGGGGGTACACGTGGCTCTCCCAAACCGTGCTGGCTGCCCTGTTCCTCAGTATCTCCCACCTGCGTCCGGGCAGCAAGCTGGTGGCAAAGACTTCAGGGTGCCCTGCAGGCTCAGCTCGGTGCCGAGCAGAAGGTCCGCACAACCCGTGAGTCATGGCATCTCTTGGTGCTTATTTCTGAGGGGACATTTGAATGATGCTAACAGATGATGCGATAAAACCAACACTCCCTCTACCTACTAGTGCCACTCCTCCTACAACACAGCAAATTGCTTCTAACTCTTGCAGTCCTCTGTCTTCCAGACCAAACTTAAGATTTCATCAGTACTTGGTCTGAGTCTGATTAGATCTGAGTCTAATGAGCTTACATCACAGGAACTGTGTGACGTGTGCAGCTCAGGGCAGAGACTTGGGGACATCACCATCCTCCGTGGTTGGGGGTCGAAGCCAGGGGTTTGGGTGATGCCCCAAGAGGGAGTGCCTGGCTCATGGTGTTGCCTTAGGAAGTGGGATCATTGCAGAGAATTGAGGACCCCTGGGGAGGCTCCCTGACCCTCAGGGGCCAGTAGAGCTGAGGAGCCCTTGAAGGAGCTGAGAAGGAGTGTTTAGAGAGGAGAGGGCGTGGTCCAGGGCGAGCAGGGATGCAGTAGCCAAGGGAGGAGAGTTCAGGAGGGGTGAGTAGGGATTGGTGTCCGACATGGATGAGCAGTCAGCACCCTGGGCAACAGTGCTCATTTGGTGACCACTGGTGACAGGTCCGGCAGGCAGAAGCCAGATTTGAGGAGACAGAGGCGTGAATGGGCGAGAGGGATGGAGAATATATTTTCTTTAAAGATTTTATTTATTTTAAAGTAATCTCTAAACCCAGAATGGGACTCGAACTCACACAACCTCAAGGTCAAGAGTCGTATGCCCCTCTGACTGAGCCAGCCAGGAGCCCTGGGAGAGGAGAATATTAAAAAAAATTTTTTAATGTTTATTTATTTTTGAGAGATAAAGAGACAGAGCTGGATGTTCACTGTTAAGCAAAACAATATTTTGATAACTTTTTCTGTTTTTAAATGTTTATTTATTTTTGAGAGATGGAGGGACTGAGAGTGAGTGGAGAAGGGGCAGAGAGAGAGGGAGACACAGAATCTGAAGCAGGCTCCAGGCTCCGAGCTGTCAGCACAGAGCCCAATGCAGGACTCAAACCCATAACCCTGAGATCATGCCTGAGCCGAAATCAGGACTGAGACGCTTAACCAACTGAGCCACCAGGCGCCCTGGGAGGGGAGGGCCTTTTACGAGGGTTTTTAAGGAGTGAGATCTGTGAGACCCCCGCTCAGCGAGTCCTCTCGCCTCGAGGTTGTTCTTGTCCCTCTTTTTAATTTTGTATTTTCCAAATCTGTCCCCTTTTTGTCCCCCAAGAGCTGACAGTCTGGAGGCTGGGAGCCCTCAGCACCTGCAGCTCTGAGACCACCTGGCTGGGCTGATGCCTGGTCCGTTTCTAAACTGCCCCTGGTGATGGCAGAGAGGGACGCAGACAGAGCTGCGGGCCCGCCAGCGGCCGCTGCATAACCTACCATTCTCACAGCGAAGGGCGTTCACGTCCCTGTGCTTTTCCGTGAGTGGCCCCTGGACAGCTACGTGAGAAAGTGAACAGCGAGGGATCCGCAGTGCGAGGGGCGTTTGTTTTACAGCATTATTCAGACTTTTTTTAAACCTATGTGCATATGTTACTTTTTCAATAAAACACAAGTGAATGAATTGTTTTAATATTTGGAAGATAAGAAAGCCAGCTCCAAGGAGCCATTTCCACCCATGGAGGCAGGAGGGGACAGCTCTGTGCAGCGTGTGGGGGCCGGCACCTCCCTCCTCTGTCCCTGTTCTCCTGCCTCCCACCCACCCCTCCGCCTCCCCCCCATCTCCCCATGGTCAGTCACGCCAGGGGTCTCTGTCCCTTGAGGGCCCATCCTTGCCCTGGACGGTCTGCAGGAGGTCACCCAGACCCACCTCTCCTTTGGGGACAGAGCCGCAGTCAGCTCCTCAGGCAATTGTGTGTCCTCTCCCGCCCAGAGAGCCCTCAGACACAGTCCCTCTCGGGGGTTTCTCATTCCCCCCCTCCTGAGCACACACAGCCTGCACCCAGCTTTCCTCCAACTTTTCCAACTTTTCCGGGAGGGTCAGTCCTGGTTTCCTGTGTCGACTGGAAGCCCCTTGTGTCTGAGGACCGTTTCTCTATTCAGTCCCACCTTCCCCTCTTGCTTGCTTGCCGAGTGCAGGGGTGCTGTGTGCAGAGTGGATGCCAGCTCAGGTCCTGCTGGGTAAACGGGAAGGAAGGACACCCCGCCGGGCCCGTGGTGCTCAGGCCTATGCCACACTGATGGGAGTGAGATGGTGTGAGCACAGGACGTGCACCACCGCGAGCTCCCACCTGGGAGTCACTCCCCACGCCTCAGCACCTGGCCCAGCGCGGGCGGTCACCTTCAGGCTGTCAGGCAGTTAATGAGTGTGCATAGCACTGAGCTGGTGGTGATGGGAAATGCTTGTCTAACCCTCTCTGTAGGTAGGGGTGCTGAAGGGTGAGCTCCCAAGCCACCACATTATTGCCTCCGGCTCTGCCTTTCACCCCTCCCTTTCACACCCAGCTTGGCCCGGCCTGTGCAGTCACACAAAGGGTCTAGCTCCTGCCTGAACCGCTGCCTAAATCCCTGTGCTGCACCCCTTCCCACACCCCTGTGCTGCACCCCTGCCTGCACCCCCTTCTCTGCACTCTGGCTGCCTTCTCCCTCCACACCCCTGCTCTGCACCCAGGCTGTCTCTCCCTTTCACACCCCTCCTCTGCACCTTGGCTGCCTCCTCTCTCTGCACCTCTGCCCTGCACCCTGGCTGCCTCCTCCCTCCACACCCATGCTTTGCACCCAGGCCACCTCCCCCTTCACACCCTTCTCTGCACCCTGGCCACCTTTCCACTCTGCACCCCTGCTCTGCACTCTGGCTTCGTCCTCCCTCTGCACCCCTGCCCTGCACCCTGGCCACCTCCTTCTTCCACACCTCTGCTTTCCACTTGGGCTGCCCCCCCTCCCCCAGGCAGTTCTCAGCAGGTGATCTGGGCTCCTTACTGGCTGAGCTCTGACTGTGACGCTCTCTGACGCTCGCTGCCTCTGGTGCTGGACGACTTGTGATTTGTGTTTGGTCCCCTTGCTTTCAGGAACTGTGTGCCAGCCCCCAGTTTATCGTTGGCGGAGCCACGTGCACAGACATCTGTCAGGGAGACCTGGGTGAGTAACGGGGACAACCACAGTTCTGTTTGTTCTGGGTCAGGGCGTGTGTGGACGTGTGATGAGTAAGGGGAGACTGAGCTGTTGGATTTGCCGTCACCTGTGCGATTTTCCACGTGGGCCTGCGTCTCTGGGCCAGTTCTCTTCGCGTTGAGTCTGCGCAGCTAGGAGTGTCGCTCGCCCAGTGGGGTTTCCGTGTGACACTCAGCCAGGATGGCAGGCACACAGCAGCCACTGTGCTGCAATGCACTTCATTGCTGGTTGCCTGTAAGTAGACATAATTTGCCTATGGGATGGCCAAGTCCATAAAATTGTGGTCTGTCCAAGGGATGCTTCTAAAATTCGTAGGAAGACAAGAATTTCATTTTCTTGCCAAGTTGTGTTTCATAGCTTGGAGTCCTCAACATTCCCTCCAAGTCAGACGCACTTACACTCAGGAGACCATTTATTCCACCTTTTTACTAAAGTTCTGGCCTCGGGGGTGGGGACCCAAGGCTCCCCTAGATAGCAGATCACTCTTGCTGGCCTCACAGCGCCCCTGGCCCACGGGGTCTGTGCACTGTGTCGCCTGACGCTGACATCTTAGGGGACGGGGTGGCCCTCAGTCAAGGTCACTGGGCTCCGACTGCCATCCTGCGCCAGCAGCAAGGCCAGAACTGGAGATCAGGCACCGGGGACCCAGTCCCACCTGAAACACCAGCAAAGCGAACGAAAGCACCCACGGAGACCTGGAAACCCTGTTCCGGGAGGCCCCTCCCTCCTCTCCTGCTGGTTCCAGCCAAGGACACCTGCTCTCATCAGCCTGCTGGAAGGTTCAGGAATTCGAAATTCATGGCATTTTATTTTCATTGTTTCTCGGGTTCTGGCTGTCACACGTGGAGCAGACACCCTCTCGCCCGTGGTCGCAGTGCCTGTGCCCCAAGCCCTGTGACCTCTGTGCCCCTTGCACAGGGACTTACGGCCTTTTTACCTCCAGCTAAATGTTTGGAGGTACACTTTTAACGGCTCCTTGTTACAGATGCTTTAACTTTGGAAAGGTATTTAATAAGTGCCTTTTAACTGTCGGCCTGAATAGAGGCTCCTTGAATAGCTTTGAGCAGGGAGAGAAGAGGTTTCCAGAAGAGGCCCGTGTGTTACCGTGGTGAGCGTGCGGCCGTGAAGCCAGAAACGGACCAGCCGCTCTCAGAATCCGCCTCCCGGGCAGTAGGAAGGGAGCCCAGCCTCCACAGTGGCCTTTCGAGAACGGAGCAGAAAAGGGCTGGAGGTGCGTGGTGGAGGCCTAAGGGCTGGCTGGGCGCCCTGGGCACTGGGTGGAAGCTTCTGGGGGGGATCCCCGTGGGACCAGGAGCCGGGCAGCCCTTGCAGAGTCAGGGCGCGCCTCCCACAGTGTTTGTTTAGTGCTTCACGTCTGAATCAGCGCAGGGGGGCTACCTCTGACCTATCATTTTATTATCTTGAATACACGTGTTCACCAGTTATAAGGCCCGGAAGGTGTGCAGTGAAGAGCCAGCTGCCCGCCTCCCCCTGCACCTGCTGCCCTGTGACCGCCTCTGGTCCTGCCTGCTAACTTTTACCGCGTCCGTTCACTTAGAGGCAGAAAATTGTGGCCGCTGGTGTTCGCTCTCTTTCCACTTAACCAAGGGCTGATCTTCCCTCAACATGTCAGAACAGCTCGGTTCCCTTCTAGCTCAGCGCCATCCCCATCCAGCGTCCCGCTCAGGGCTGTCCCGTCCCGCGTCCCGCGAAGCGCCATCCCCATCCAGTGTCCCATCTCACCGGTGGCCATTGAGCTATTTTCTCTTTGCTGTTACAACACTCACAGCAGCGAACGCCCTTCTCCAGTGGTCCTGGCGTGTGTGGGTGCTGGTCACCAGGCCCACAGCGCTTCGGCTTCAGTCTGTGGGGCTCGGATCTGCCACCCGCCAGGCCGGGCCTTCCTCTTGGAGGCGTGAGCGGCTCCGCGCCCGGCAGAGGCCCAGGGTTCACCTCGAGTCCAGGACCTGGGCCTCTCTAGAGATGCAGGTTCAGGAGAATAAGGGTCAGAAGTGTGTGACCCTAGTGAGCGTACCAGCATGATGCCAGACCCATGGGCCGGGAGCACAGGGAGGGCCTACTCCCGGCGCGGGACATTGGGGTCCACTTTGCTCTCACAGGTGCACAGGCTGTGGACGCAACCTGCCACGCGGCTCCCACGGTCCTCCTGCCCTCGCCCGCACAGCCAACCCAGAGACCCAGTGGCAGCCGTGCTGGTGGCTGGGAAAATGCATCAGACCCAGAGCATTCAGGCATGAATGGGCCTCCAGGCCCCGAGGGGGCTCTGCGACTGTAGGGGACTGAGGGGAAGACCGATCCTCCAAGTAAATTCTGATACCCACTGCCTTCAGCAAATGAGGAACAGAGACTTCCGGAGTCTAGAGGGAAATTAGATCTTTTTTTTTTTTTTAAGTCTATTTATGTATTCTGAGAGAGACAGAGAAAACAAGTCAGGGAGGGGCAGAGAGAGGCAGAGAGAGAATTCCAAGGAGGCTCTGAGCTGTCAGTGCAGAGCCCGACACGGGCTCCAACCCATGAACCGTGAGATCATGACCTGAGCCAAAATCAAGAGCCTGACGCTCCACCAACTGAGCCCCCGGTGCCCCAGAAATTAGAATCGTGTCTGAATCACGAGTCCTGTTGCAGGGCAGGGTGACTGACAAGAGCCTCCCTACAAGGCCCTGGGGGGTCTGGCTGCTTCCCCTCGGCTCGCAGAGGCTGTGCGTGCAAAGTGTGGGCCTGGGCTCCCCACGCCTCCTGGGAAACGACTACCCTCCTCACTCCCTCGAATGCTGTCTTTTCTTCCTGGTTGTACTTACGGAAATGAGTTCACGTCTTGGGTTCTCGTGAAAGGGGAGTGGTTGGCCCACTTCTCACGTCTCGACAGAAAACGAATCCTAAATCCGGGCTCCTTCTCTGACACGTTCCCCTTGTGGATTTTCCTGTGCAGTTGGCACTTCCTCCAGGGGGCCACGCGGGGCTGGTGTCTGCATCTTTGAAAGTGGTTTCCTGGATCTGGGGCCTCCTTCAAGGAGGGGGCGAACTAGGTTCACCGGGAGTGGCAACCAGGCGGCCTCAGCACGCAGAGAGCCAGACCCCTCTCGGACTCCGGAGGGTGCGGGTCAGGCCTCCAGGAAGCGTGTTAGCTGCAGGTGGCGGCTCCCCACAGCCAGGCCTGGGTGACGAAGGCGAGGTTCACTTTTGCCAGTGAAGTCTTCTGCTACTTAAGAAGGTTCCCCTTCCTAGTGCTCAGTGCCCCCATGCTCAGACCCACTGTCACATTGTCCCATCTTCTCTGAGGAATGGGCCCGGGACAATCATTTACATGTTTGTATGAATCTGAGCCAGGACTTACAGGAGGATTTGTGTCTCAAGCAGTATTTCAAGAGCCTGAAAGAATTACGTGACAGTTTTAGTTACGATAACCCTCAGTAACTTCTTTCCTTTCAGTATAGATGCAGGCAGTGATGTGCGGCAATAGAAATCACAGATTATTTTCAGACCACATCACAGTGGTTGTAAATATCTCAAAATACCATTTCTCCTCATTACTACCTCATAATTACGCTGTCATCAGGCCCCGCTTCAAGTCTTTTATGTAGAACATTAACAAAGAAACACAAACCTTACTCTGTTATAATTTTAAAAAACATTTTAATAGTGATTTCAGTACAATTTATTAGAGTCTTGGTTTTTATTTTATGCATTTAGACCCATTATTCTATCTGTCCCTCATGGGCAAGACGCTGCTCAGCTCCACCCGGGTCGCTGGGTTGAGGCCCCAGGCTGCCTGACCCCCGAGGGGCCCTGCTCAGGAGCTGGGGAATGACATTTACTGAGCTCAGTGTGGGACTTGGTGTGATCCACTAGCAGTGACAGTCCGTCTGGAGTAACTGCCTGGTCTTCCAGATGCCTGTCCCCCTCCCATTTCTCCTGCCCTGGACGCTGCTGGCCTGGCCGCACCTGGTGGGGCCGGTCTGTGGTGGGCGTGGCTCCCACACGGGCCTTCTGTGCCACGCACCACCGGCACCACGCTTTTTGTGTTTTGTTGAGGCCACGGGAGGCCTTGCAGGATATCTCTCCCTCCCAGGGCTCGTCTCCCCCTCACCAGCTAGAGGTTGCCTGGTCCGTGCAGATGGCCCAGCCACAGTGTGCCTCCCTCTTGGTCCCTGTGCCCCCAGAGCTTCCAGCACTGCCTCCTTGCTTGAGTTTGGAGCCCCTGTTCCCACTCACCCCCTTCTGCCTTCCTATCTGCGGATGGGGTTGGGGTCGAGAGGGGTGGGCTCACATCGTAAGGCAGGGCATGTTAACCAAGAGACTCAACACATACCCTGAGAACATGACGTCTGCTGTTAACACCGGCACCCATGCGCACTTTTATGTCCCGATCCCCTCCACCAGTTGGGGACCTATATTCATATGTATTCTTAAATAGTCTTCTTGTTACAAGTAAGTCCTTTTTGCTCAGTGCCAAATGGTCCTGTACAGTGAATCGTGAGGTACAAACCCATTTTACAGATTGGAAATCCTAGGACTTAAGTGGGGGTTGGAGGTCACCCAGCAGACGAATCCAAACCCGTGTTATTTCTGCTGTTCTGAGCTTGCAGGGACCAATTCTCGTCCAGCTCTGGTCCCAGTGTCCTGCAGACTATGCCCCACAGTGCGGGGGGTGGTGATGACACACAGAGCAGGCCCCCAAGTCGAGGGTGGGGACGTCCCACAAGTGCATTCTCCTGGAGGGAGGAGCGGGGCAGGGCCTCTCACCATGTGACCGGAAGGGCCGGACCATCCACGGAGGCTCAGGACGCTCGGGGCTCAGACACTGCTGGGTTACTTACTCGCTGGCCTCGTGCGCACCTAGCCCGCCTGTGCAGACACCACGACCTAGTGGCAGTGTGGTCAGGGAGCAGGTGACAGTGATCAGGGTAAACAGGAGCTGAGGACGCCAGAGGCCGTGTCCCAGCTGGACCCATGTGTCTCAGGCTGCTGTGCATCTGTGCTCTGGACAGAGTGGTGTCTGTGGGGTGGAGGCTGGCCCCGGAGGAGGCCCAGGGGCTGTGGTGTGGGGCTCTGGGGACCCTGTCCACCTGGTGACTCTGAGGTTCCCAACTGTCTAGCTTTGTCTCTGCTTGCAGGGGTAAGGGCTGGCATCAGCGTGCCCCGGGGGGGAAGGAAGAACAGTATAATTACAGGGCTCGGAGGGCCTGCAGGCGGTCAGGAGGCCACATTCCCAAATCCGGGTGGGCCTGAGATCCGTCACACTGGCCAGGATCTCATGTGGGCACCAAGCCAGAGTGGCGGGATGGAGAGAAGAAGCAGGGAAGTGGAGCGGGGCTTCTGGAAAACTCCGGTAGTGATAGGGTTGGAAGGATCGTTATCACCACAGGGACAGGGGACGGCTGGGTCATGCCATGCTGTCTTGTCCCACCTCCCTCAGGTGGTTCTGCGACACCCATGGGCTGTCCTCTGATCCATCTCAGGTCTGACGATGTCTAGACGGGCTCAGCCCCACAGGGCCAGGCCTGCCTCCGAGGCTAGACTCACGTCCACGTGCTGACCTGTGGATGGGAGGGTCCCACGACCCCTCCATGGGCTCAGTGAATGTGCTAGAGTGGCTCTCAGAGCTCAGAGAAACATTTGATTTGCTAGAGCACTGTTTCCTATAAAAGGATGCCCCTCAGTGTACAGCCTGACGGAGGAGAGGTGTGGGAGGAAGTAGGGATGGGGCTGGGGTGCTGTTCTCCCGGAATCTGCACGTGTGCCCCATCCGGAGTCCGGGCCTCACAGACGCCTGATGGGTGACATCACTGGCTGCTGGTGATGGGTTGGGGGGAGGGAGAACTGAAGGGTCCGTTTCCCTGGCAACCAGTTAGGTCGCCTGGGAGCTTTCCAAAGCCACCTCATTTCCATCACAAAAGAGTGACACTGTCTCCCACTGCTTTGGCCTGGGTTTCCTGAGCACTGAGCCCACAAACAGGTCCAAGACTGAACGTCATTTGTTACTATAAAAATCAGAGCGACACAGGCCAGTTGGCGCTGGTGCTAGTGCCGTCCCAGGCAGGTCCCCCAAGAGGAGTCACTCTGTACTGTCTCCCAGGCAGGTCCCTGGGAGGTGTGACTGTACACTGTCCCCAGGCTGGTCACTGGGAGGTGTGACTGTGCACTGTCCCCAGGCGGGTCCCTGGGAGGTGTGACTGTACACTGTCCCCAGGCTGGTCACTGGGAGGTGTGACTGTGCACTGTCCCCAGGCTGGTCACTGGGAGGTGTGACTATGCACTGTCCCCAGGCTGGTCACTGGGAGGTGTGACTGCACTGTCTCCCAGGCTGGTCCCCGGAAGGGGTCACTCTGCATCGTCCATCCTGTTCTCCTGCTATAGCTGGGGCTCCCAGGCCAGACCCTGCAGCTACCACAGCATTTGCCTGTCCCCTCCCGGCTCCCAGTGGGCACCCAGCAGCTGGGCGGTCTCCCTCCACTCCACCCCACTGCCACCCCCGAGCGCCGTGCAGCCACCAGTATCCTGTCCCCAGTGTCCCCAGTGCACCTGCTGCTGTGGCACCGTCTTCAGCCCATCTGCTGCTGGTTCCCACTGCTCAGCCTCCACGCGGGCCTGGGGGCTCCAGCGCCTGGCCTCTCTCCCTCCTCCACCCTCCCGGGGCCCAGACATTGCTCTGCGCCTCCCTCAGTGTCCGAGTTCTTACGTCTGCGGTTTCCAGTGACACTAGGTGTTCAGACCTTCAGGCTTTGATTGTGACACGTCACAGGGATTTTGATTTAGCAACTTCTGTGGTAACAGAGCCTGACTCAGGATGGCTGTCTCTTCCTGGACTTAAAACCTCTTTCGAGAGAGTGCCTTGTCATTGGGTTCGGGTCTGCCTGCTGCTTCCTGGTGGCCCTGAAGCTCACGGATGCAGGGGTGGGGGGAGTCCCAGGAGGTCATGACTTCAGTGGGATAAAAAAAGCACTTTTTTTATTTTGATAGACAGTATAAACTGAGTGAGTGGTGAGGGTCGCTCCCCTACTTCCCCTGAGGTCAGTGACCCAGGACCCCCCAATTCCAGTCACCTGGTTGCTCCAAACTCTAACCCTCCCTCGGCCAGATCTTGCTGGGAGGTGGCTTGCCAGGAGGGACTCGTCTGTCACGATTATCCCTGCTTTTCTGCTCACCTTATTCACCACCGGAACCTCGTGGCTGCTTCTGAAAACTGAATACCGCCACAGATCAAAGCTTTGTCCCTGTTGAGATGCATGTGGCCCTGGCTTCGAGGCAGGTCTCCAAATAAGTGCCTGGAAAGTTCTGAGCAACAGAATAAACGTCCACCCCCCAGAAGGCCTCTCTGAAGGGGCACATGCTTGCCGGGCGTGTTCCGTACAAAGAGCATCCGCTCACCCCTGACTGTTGCTGGTGGGAATACTGTGAACCCACGGCATGTGCCCTGAGCTCTGTGCGAGTGTGGCGGGGGGACACCAAGGGATGTCACGAGTGAGGCAGATGGAAGGAAAATTAAGCTCTGTCAGCTGGGCAACCCTGTTGGATGTTAGCCACGGAGGGACATTTAGTGTCTGTGACTTGACTTGTAATGTCTAAGGTGTTGGAGGTGGGCAGCCCAGGGCGGCTCAGCAGAGGGCAAGGTCAGTGCCAGAGGGAGGGTGCTGGGCCCAAGCTGGGGTCACGACTCCGCTGAGCACTGGAGGAGCTCCGAGGCCACACTAAGTGCTGACTGTGACCCCGAGGTGCACAGAGAGGTTTAGATACACTCTTTGGGAAACACAACGGAATAGAGACGTGTGGCTGGGGGGGGGGTGTGTGCGGAG
>PJEM01001691.1:39686-67030 GCA_004023845.1 Helogale parvula | reverse complement strand
ACATGGTCAGTTTTCAGGGATGGGTTTTTTTTCAGGGTGGGTGTTTCAGGGATGGGGTTTTTCAGGGAAGGGAGAAGTTTTCAGGGATGGAGGGGTTTCAGGGATGGGCGGCTTTAGGGATGGGAAGGCTTTAAGGATGGAGGGTTTTAGGTGTGGTTTTTTTTTTTTCAGGAATGAAAGGTTTTCAGGAATGGGGGGGAGAGAAGTTCCCATCCAGAGCATAAGACGCCCAGTGAAGCCTCAGGGGCTGGCTATGACCTTCAGAGGGTGAAGGACAGAGTCTATCTGACCCAGAAGGGGTGAATTGAACAGGACGGTGAGGGTCAGAGAGGGCAGAGACCCTGTGGGCCAGCCTGACCAGCATCCCCGTGTCCCGGTGCAGGTGACTGTTGGCTCCTGGCGGCCCTCGCCTCCCTCACCTTGAATGAGGAGCTGCTTTACCGCGTGGTCCCCAGAGACCAGGACTTCCAGCAGAACTACGCAGGGATCTTTCATTTCCAGGTATTGGGCTTCGCCCGTGGCCCTTGAACAGCATGGGGACTGGGGCTCAGCAGAAATCTGTGTATGACTTTGAACACCCCCAGACATCACTACTAATGGCTTACTGTAGACGTGAGCCCTCTTGATGATATACACAGTTGATTCACACGTAGTTTGTATGTTATGTGTATTATACACTGTGTTCCTAGAATGAAGTGAGTCAGAGGAAAGAAGATGTTATTAGGAAAATCATAAGGAAGAGAAAACACATTTTCTGTGCTGTATTTGTTGGAAACAATCCACGTTATAAGCTGTTCTCGCTGTTCAAACCCACGTGTCCCAGGATTACCTCCCACCCTAGACCCATGGAATCATATACAGCCTGGGGGTCCCTCCAGGGCCTTCCAGCGCTCCCCTGGGTCTGAAGGCTGTGGCCCCCATGTACCCACTCTCTCCGGCCGTGTGGCCTTGAGGAGGAAAGCCCCTTTGGGGTGAGGGTCCCAAGGCCTGGGGTCCGGTTGCCCGCTGTGCAATGCAGGCAAGTTTGCTCCTCTTGCATTTTCTGCTTTCTTGTGGGTGCGGGAGACCAGAACTCACTCTTGTGGGAGCTGGGAGCTCAGGGGCCCCACCGCCCCCTGTCTGTGCGCCCACAGTTCTGGCGGTACGGCCAGTGGGTAGACGTGATCGTGGACGACAGGCTGCCCACCAAGAATGGGGAGCTGCTGTTCCTTCGCTCCGGGACAGGTGGCGAGTTCTGGGGCGCCCTGCTGGAGAAGGCCTACGCCAAGTGAGTGACTAGGGATCTGGGCCCAGTCCCCCCAGCACCTGACCTCGGGGCCAGGAGTTCACAGCTCAGCTCTGCCCCCCTGACTGTGTGAATCAGAGGCGAGCCCCTCGGCCTCCGTGCCTAGTTTTGTCCTCTTGGGACCCCAAGTTCCCTTCTAGGTCTGTGTTTATTTTTCTGGGAGTGATGAGGACGAGTGGACCGGGCACATAGATGCCGACCCTTGTTCGGAGGCCGCCCGCTTCCTGTGGGTGCTCCACATGTGATCTGACACGTGTCACTTTCTGGCTTCCTGTCCTCTAATCCCATTCCTTTCCAGCCCTCTTCCCAGAGCAAGGCCCCCGGGGGGACTCCCTGCCTGAGGGAGGGTCCCCTCATCCTTGCCCATGCCCATGCCCTCTACTCCCAGGGTTAGCTCTGCAAAGGCTGAACTTTGCTTTTTAAGGGGGTGGGTGGCTTGATGAGAAGTGGCCTGACATTCGTTCCTGTGAACGTGGCCAGAACGCCTTGCTGGCCCAGAGTAAAATCGGCAGAGGGCCCTCCGTTACTTTCTGGTCCATGCTTCGTCCCAGTAGCAGCCCACGTGACCCCCTCGCTTGTGGATGGTGCACCCTCCTTCTTCTCCCACAGGCTCCGCGGCTCCTACGAGGCTCTCACAGGCGGTTCCATGGTGGAGGGGCTTAAGGACCTCACAGGCGGCATATGTGAGTTTTATGACCTGAGGAAGCCTCCGGCCGGCCTGTTTCAAATCATCCGGAAGGCCCTCCGTGCCGGGTCTCTGCTGGCCTGCTCCATCGATGTGAGCCAGTGCGGGCCTCTCTGTTCCCCTTGTGTGGCGGGGCGGGGGTGGGGGGGGCGGTGTTCAGCTGGGATGCTTTGGGCCAGAGCAACATCCAGGCTGAAGGGGCAAGTCTGGTGACACACGGGTCACAGCATGTGGAAGGGGGGCGGGACCTAATTTCTGGCTTCTTCGTGGGATCCCCCTGGGTAAGCAGGGGCGAGGTCCTGAGAACAGAGATCTGTTCCCTCCTGTGCTGCCCCCTTTCTGCTGAGTAACCGTAGGTTTAGGAAACAGATACATGAGGGATATACTTGACGGGGTTTGGGACTCCTAAGGAAAAGGGAAACAGTTCCAGAACAGGGTGCTGGCTGTGCCGACCCCAGGGGCAGTGTGGGCACCGGGGCTGGTCTGTTATTGCTGCCCCTTCTCCCACCCTCACCCGGTGGTTTCACCCGTGGACGCACTTCTCCGCAAAGTCTCCACCTAAGCATATGTTCAGTGGAGAGACGATGTGGGGCCTGGAGAAGAAGGGGGAGGCCCACCCGGTGCTAATACTGGAGAACTAGGCTCGCCATCCTGGATAGGGAGCAGGGGGTCACCCTTGGGGAGTGGGTGACACCCCAGTTTCCAGAGGCATTTAAAGGCTGTGAGCCTGGCGCTTTGGTCCTGCTTAGAAGGGCTGGATAGAGAGGGCTCCTCTGCTTCCTGAGGTCACTGCCGCACCTGCACCCCAACACTGTGCAAGGTCCTGACAGGGTCAGGGTCAGTGTCAGGGTCAATGTCAGGGTCAGGTTCAGGGTCAGTGACAGGGTCAGTGTAAGGGTCAGGATCAGTGACAGGGCAGTGACAGGGTCAAGGTCAGGGTTAAGGTCAATGACAGGGTCAGTGTAAAGGTCAGGGTCAGGGTCAGTGACAGGCTTAAGGTCAGGGTCAGGATCAACCACCAGCACTGGACTTCATTCCCAATCAGGTCTCCGGTGCAGCCGAGGCAGAAGCAGAGACCACCACCTGCCAGAAGCTGGTGAAGAGCCACGCCTACTCTGTCACTGGAGTCGAAGAGGTAGAACCGCACAGGGGAGGTGACACTGTACAGGTCCAGGGCACCCTGAGAGGGGCAGCCGCTGGGACGTTCCTTGTCCCCCAAGATCCCTCTCTGGCTGCCCCTGACGCTCATTGCAAGGGCCCTCTGACTCTTACCCACTTGGAGATGGATAACGTGGCCTGTAAGAGCAACAGCTCCGTAGACTCTCGGAAATGCAGCCCCGCCCCCCCCCCCCCAAGTGAGATGTGACTCAGGGAGGGGGGAGGCCCTGGAGGAAGTGTAGAAATTGCCAGACTCTACACTCATTCTAAGTGTATGTGTGCAGGTGAAGTGGTGGAAACCTGTAGGGTCCCAAAGGGGGTGAAGGCATTGACGTCTGCTCTCCAGAGGGGGTGTAACAGCAGGAAGGAACGCTGGTTTCCCTGCTTTCCAATCGTAGTGGAAAGCTCGGGCTACGGTTTCCAGTGTTTTCATTTACTAGACTCTGCCCACTTCCTAAAAAGATTTGCAGTTGTTTACAGAGAAGACCATATGCACAGCAAACCACAGCATTAGGGCAAAACACAGCAGACCATCCAGGCAAAAAGACAGTGCTACTGTTGAGAAATAAGTTTTGCTTTGGGTTTCCCGATGGCCAAGGCAAAAAGGGAAATGAGATGGGTATTTCAGTTTTTGTTATTTATTAAAATGAAATGGATGTTCACTGGATATGTTTGTGTTTCACAAATATCCTCTCAGTAAAGCTGGTCAGTGAGTCCAGACAGAGCAGGAATGTGTAAGCCTAGGGCTGGGGCATGATGGGGGATACAAAGCAAAGCAGAACACCAAGGACCTAATGACTCATTGGGTCTGTGTGCATCGTTGCAAAATGCAGGCATGAGGGCTGCTAGTGAGTGTTCAGTAACTAGCAGGGGAGGCCGGAGCTGTGGGCTTGTGGACAGCTGCCTGGGTGCCCACCCTCCCTCCACCACTTGCCGACCTTGGATAACTTAGCCCTCTGAGTCTAGGATTTCTGAGCTGCACAATAAAGGTGCCATTAGCGCCCAGCTCACAGGACCCCCATCAAGTTAAATGAGGCGATGATGCCCTTGAACCGCTTAGCGCCCTGCCTAGTCCAGAGCCCCGGCTCCATGAGTGCTGACGGCCATTTGTTTGTCTGGAGGGTGTCTGCCATCCTTGGGCCTCTGGAGTAAGAGCAGAGTTCGTCCTTGTCAACCATGAAATCCAAACACGAGTTCGAGCCAACACCAACTTGTTAGATGCACTAAGAATTCTACCAAATTGTGGAAGACAGAGCTGTTGGCTGTGTCCTGAAAACGTGTTGTAATAAGAGTGTGGTTGTTTAGGCAGATTTGAAAAGTTGAGTGCGAGTCCCCTTGGGGCAGACGTGGGGGTGGGGCCGCCCGGACACAAGGGCTCAGGTGCTTTCTTGCGCGGACCTTTGCAGGTGAATTTCCGGGGCCGTCCCGAGAAGCTGGTCAGACTCCGGAACCCATGGGGCGAAGTGGAATGGACAGGGGCGTGGAGTGACAGGTAGGCTCTCCCTCCCCCCCTCGCCTCCCCCTGCGAGGGCGTCATGAGGACGGTGTCGCCTTTGGTCCTCGGACAGAGTGTTTGGAGGGGTGCTGCGTGGCTCCGGGTGGGGCACAGTGCTCAGCACCTGGCTGGTGCCTTTGCTCTGAGCTCTCTGCCTGGCATTTGCAAGTCTGGCAGCTCGGTGGAATTTTGCGTGTCCCTGAAGGTTTGCCTGTTGCTCATCTGCCACCCCATGATGGCCCCAAGTGAGGCCAGACCCTCACATGGACGCCTCCAACCCCACAGGCCCTGGTCTGGCCAAGGCCAAGCTTGGGAAGTGGGTCCAACCCGAGTCCAGCAGGCAGCAGCGGGCAGATGCGAGTGGCGCTCTCACCTATGATGGGACCGGCACTGGTCCTTCCAACAAGGTCACGAAGGCCCAGACAGGCCGTGGACGAGGACCCCCCAGAAATGGGAGTGAACCCCTCCCCAAATGTCCTCAACCTTGGGGGAGCCGCTGCATGAGGCCCATGCCAGGCAATGGCACTGGGGCTCTGGAGGGTCTTTGTCAAGTGCAGCCACAAGTCACCATCTGCGCCACCAAAACATAGGTGTCCCTGGGGCCACAGATTCTGATGCCCCCACCTGAGCTTGAGCAAAACCCAAACCTCACTCTGCCAACTGCCCAGAAAGGGTGTCAGGGCTGAAGGAACCGGAGCTCCGAGTTTTGCCCTTCTGGCCGACAGCTGTTTCCCAGGCTCCCTGGAGGGTGTATTTGAGCCCATCTCCCTCCCTGATGCCCCCTCTCCCCAATTTCTGAGGCTGGGGCAGCTCCGAGCGGGAGTTGCAGGAGTAGACATGGGCGTCGATACGGGTGTGAACAAGGGTGTAGGCAATGGTGTGGATGTGGGTGTGGACACGAGCGTGGACATGGATATGCATACATGACAGACCCTCTTGGGCCTCCTCTTGCAGACCTGCTCTGTGTTCAGACCGGGAGCCTCAGCCTCAGAAGGGGCCCTGAGAGTAAAGTCAGGGCAAAGTCCATGCCTCATGAGTGGGGTCACCCTGCAGGCGCCGTGGGGTCCATGCGCCGTTCAGGTGCGCCCCCATCCCCACGGTCTGTTCTGCCTTGGCCCGCGGGGCTCTCACGTCTGTCTGTGGCCCTTGCGGGGATGTCTGCCCCAAACTGCATGCACTGCAGATGACCTTGATCAGATGACCACCTCTGCTTCAGTTTTAAATATTTTAAGAGGCGCCTGGGGGGCGCAGTCGGTTAAGTGTCAGACTCTTGACCTTGGCTCAGGTCACGATCTCATGGTTCATAGACCAAGCCCTGCGTCGGGCTCTGTGTTGACAGCACAGAACCTGCTTGGGATTCTCTCTCTCTCCCCCTCTCTGTCCCTTCCCTATTCGTTCTCTCCTTCTCTCTCTCTCTGTCAATAAATAAACTTAAAAAAACCCTAATTTTATTATTTCCCCAGTGCACCAGAGTGGAATCACATAGATCCCCGACAGAAGGAGGAGCTGGACAAGAGAGCTGAGGATGGGGAGTTCTGGTGAGCGCTGTCTGTGGGAATGTTCCAGAACGCTACAGGGTCCCCCTGGGGATGGTTCTCCCCCTGGCCCCTTACCCCTGTGCCCGTGTGTCGGCAGCATCGAGGCTGCACTGTCGGGTCCTGTCCTCCCGCTAAGTTGGACTTGGCAGCAAGACTGGGACTCTTCCAGCTGGCAGGGGGAGACAGGTGACAGGGACGGCCACGAATGTGGCGTGGCCTGGGGACATATCTGTGGGGCATTGCCTGAGTTAAGTCAGAGGACTCGTCTGCAGGCTCTGAAGTGGTGGTTCCGTCTCTACCTGGTCCTTACTGTGCGAGGGGGGGGGGTCCCCGATAAAACGGAGGTACTGACCATAGCAGAGACTTGGACAGTGGCCCTGTGGGTGTAGAGAGGGTCAGACCGGCCCTAGGCCCTCTCTGTCCCACCCGCCAGGCTGCCTCTCCTCGTCTCTCCTCTGCAGCCCTGCTCTCTTGACCCGGAGCCCTTGTCCCTTCTGCTCCCAGGATGTCATTTTCGGATTTCTTGAGGCAGTTCTCCCGGCTGGAGATCTGCAGCTTGTCCCCGGACTCCCTGAGCAGCGACCAGCTGCACAAATGGAACTTGGTCCTGTTCAACTGCCACTGGACGCAGGGCTCCACCCCTGCCTGAGCTTCCCGAGTGAGGTGGAGGGCCGTGGGGGCCCGGGCGGCAGCCCCCCACCAGAGGCCAGAGCTCAGCTAACACCATCCTTCTGTGCGTTCAGGGTGTCCTCACGCCCCCTACCTGCCTCCCTTCAGGGGTGTCCTCATGCCCCCCAGGTACCCCCTGCCCCTCACGTGTGTGGTCCTTGTTCATTGTGCTCCCAGCTCAGCCCCTCCTCTCTCTCCCTCTGTCTCCCTGGCGGGGACAGCCTGGTGCAACCACCCTCATCTGCAGCCCCTCCCCCCCCAACCCCCCCCAACCCCCCCCTCCTGGGCCTCCATCCCACTGTAGGTGGGAGGCCTTCCCTGTTCCCAGGATGTCACCAATACGCCCAGGGTGCTCTAGGGTCCATCAGCCACGACGGCACGGACGGGGAAGCAGAGAAACCCGCTCCACGTCTCTATGGAGAAATGAAGGAAAGTAAAGCCCACTGCCTTCACCCCAGCCTGGCCCCCCGCCCTCCGCACTCTGAGGCCGACACACTGGCTGGTGTAGGCCGTCAGCCCTGACACAGAGCTGGACACAGGGCTGCGTTCCTGCTGTGCGAGCGGCCCCGTAATAAAGTTCTGCAGGGGAGCAGGCCACGTCTCCTCCTCTGTCCCCACTGGACCCAGGGCCCCACACTGGTGGCAGAGGGGAGCGGCCACCCGCTGGGTTGGACAGCTGCCCGGCCCTGGGAGGCTAATTTCCCTTTCCTGAGCTTTGTTTTCGGATCCTCACGGTACGGTACGTGATCACACCCACCTCAGAAGGCGCTTTGTAAACCGGGTAGTGTTATATGAATGGGGTGGAGTATTTTTATGGGCCTTTCTCTTTCTCCGGTTCCATTGAGGAGTAAACAAAAAATGTGGAGATTGCGATAAGGTTGCATTTGGGAGAAGTTAAAATATGCTCACCATTAACAAGCTCTTCAGGAATGCTAAGAAATTTGCATGGATCACTTAGGGGGCTCAGGGCTGTGGGGGGTGAAGACTGAGGTCCCTGCACGTGCAAGGTCACCATCATGGATCACTCAGGGGGCTCGGGGCTGGGGGGGGACTGAGGTCCCTTCATGTGCACAGTCACCATCACTACCCCATTGACGCTGTTCCTGTCTTTGGCAACGATGTTAGAAGCCAGATATTTGCCTTTGAAATCCACACGCTTGAGCCCTAAATAAACAGTCCTGACATGGAAATAGGAAGGTGGGGTTGATCAGATAATATTACTACTGATCTTCAGTGGCTCCTGGTCACCTGCACAAGCCTTGTCATTTCATACAGGTGGGCCCTTCCCAGAGGATGTGACAGACCCCCACCCCCCACCCTGCCCTCCATCCCCTCCCCCAGGGCCCAGCCGCCTCCTCCCCCAGGGTGCCTCCCTGGTAAAGTGTTGAGGCCCCATGAGGAGATGCCCGTCAGGCCCGTCTTTGGTCAGGCTCTGCCCTTCCCTCTATCACGGGACCTCTCTGTGCCTTGGCTTGTGTAGAACTGCATTGGGAGAGTTTTAAGGTCATCTCTTAAGTGAAGCAGCCTTTTAAAATACCCGTATGTGGTGCCACAATTATTACCCCTCATGTGTCATCGAACGAGAGAGAGCATGTGTCCTCACAGCTGTAAGACCACGGCCACGTAGGGAGGTCCCTGCCAGGGGATGGGCGGTTAGCCCCCAGGACTGCTTTGGGCTGTGATCTGGGCCATGGGCCCTCTCTGCGAGGGAACAGACACCCATCAGACGGGTTGTCTCTGTAGCTTGGGGCATGACTTGTACCCTCCACAAGCCCCCTTCCTCTGGGAGGTGGTGTCTTCACAACTGAGAACAGGGGATGTTAACAGATCCCCCGGGAAGTCATAGAGGTTACTTGTGAGAGTTCTGGTGTGGCCCTGGGGCCATCGGACCTCGAATAGTCCCAGTCCAGCATGTCTGGGACCCCGGCTGCTCAAATGGACCCAGGCCAAGTTTCCTGATGCTACGGGATGTGTCCGCTGGTGTGAGGGAGGGGGAGGGGAGGAGGGGAAGGCTGACCACCCCAGAGCGCTCGAGGACGCCTGCCTACACGCAGCTGCATGTTCTCCTGGATGACCGAGCTCTTGCCCTGTATCCTTCCCCTCCTCACCCGCCACGGGGGAACCACTGTCTTCCAGTGACTTCCAGCCACTCACTGGACCAATCCCCAGTTCAGAATCCATCTGGACAAGGTGGACGACAGGCAGGAGGGGGGCGTCGGCGAGCCCTGCTGTATGGTGCCGCTGGGTCTGAGGCAGAAGATTCACAGACAATGGAAGAGGGCAGGACAGGGCATGCTCAGCATTGGCTCCAGTGTCTGCAAGGTACTTCCCCAGCGGGTCTCTAATTCCACACTGGGTGTCTGCCTGGGATGTTGTGGCTAGTAGTTGGGGTGGATCTTTCCTATCACTTGAATACTCCTCATAAAGAACGCTTCTTGCTCCCCTAAGTGCCTCTGCCAATGGCCTTACTAAGGCTTGAATTCCACCATTAGAGATTCATGCCTATGGCTTACAGCTCTGCTAATGTGGAGATGTGTAATTCCTTAAACTTTGCCTGTCATCAAGGGCTCAGTGTGAGTGCACTTTCCAAGTTCAGGATTCTCAGCGGACAGGAGCCGAGAACGAGATGCACGAGACACTTGAGTGGGGGAAGGGAGGCCGGATGTGGGAGTCAGAGACACCTGTCCTCCGATGCTGGGCAGCCTTGAGACACTTCTCAAAACCCATAGGCCTGGCTGGGGTGAGAGGAGCCACACAGCCACCTTTGGTCCTGTCTCTCGGTTGGGGACCCCTCTGTCTCAGGCGGTGCCCCGATCCAGTTTGCACTGGAAACCACCCCTGTGTGACTGCACAGCCTTGTGGATACGTTAAAGCAAGGCCTCGCTGGAAACGAATCCGAATCTACTTTCTTATACAGGCAAAGACTCCTTGTAGCAAATTTGGGAGGGATTTATGGTGGTTGTTTTTATGTAATTTTGTTAAGAGTGAATTTCTTCTGGAAACATGCAACCTCAGTTGGGAGATAGACAAGCTGGCTGGAAGCCCAACACCTGGGAATAAATTGACGCACGAGAGAGGAAGCCCATGGCCAGCTCCTACCACCACAGGCCCCTCTTCCTCCTGTTCTGGAACATGAGGCTTTGCAGTTTAGGGTGTGGTATGTGTGTGGCTTTGATAGTGGGAGCGTGCCTATGGACAGTGATCAGTGAGCTGATGGCAGGAGAAAAGAATGTGGAATGAAGGGGCCCCCCCACCCCAGAGCCCCAGACCCACCTCCCTGCCTGCAGGGTGAACACTGAGAAGGTGCTTACAAATGGATGTCACTTCCACATGGTTTAGCGTGTGTCTGCTTTGTGCCTGGTGCTGTGCTGGTGGCTGAGACACGGTCACCGCTCTCAAGGGCCGTTAAAACCCGAAATTCAGCTGAGTGGACGTTAAAGACTTTTATTCAGTGACTTGTGAATTGGGCCATGTCCCATTTGGCAAGGAGGAAGGAGCTCCGGGTATAGGCACAAGTGGGATACGGGGTTCCAGGCAGGAGCGGGTAGGTTCAGGCAAGGTCACCTTTCTCTGGGGGAGAGCTGCTGTCTGCCAGGCAGGCCACCTCACTGTGCAGCCCAGTGATTACAGATGAACTGGGTTAACATTCCATCCCTGCAAGAGGATCAAGGTGTCGTCTAGTCAGGTATCAAGTCCTCACTGGTTGTGGGGAGCATCTGAGGCTGTGGGAAGCATCTGGGGCATGTGAGGAGCACCCAGGGTTGTGGGGGCACCTGGAGGTGTAGGGAGCACCTGGGGGGTGTGGAGAGCATCTTCAGGATGTGGGGAGCACCTGTGGGTGTAGGGAGCAACTAGGGGTATAGGGAGCATCTGGGGGTATGGGACTACCTGAGGGTTGGGGGGGCACCTGGGGGTGTAGAGAGCACTAGGGGGTATAGGGAGCACCTGGGGGTGTGGGGAGCACCTGTAATTGACTCCGAGGGCTCTGTGCATATGCAATCTGGAGGCCTGTGTAGGTTAAAAGCTGACACCATTTGGGAAGCAGCCCTGATGTCCTGAAGGCTAAAGAGCCCTGGTGCTGTCCCCCTCTGGCCCCTGTTACCTTCCTGCTGTGACAGCAGGCTCAGGCCAGGCAGGCTTCTCATTTGCACCCAAGATCCTGCATCTCTAAGGTGACTGTCCCTCTACTTCCATGGGCCTTGCTTCTCCTGGTCTGTGCTCTCTGAGCTGGTCTGTGAAATGTCATCTGCCCCCCAGGGTGTGGGTCCTGAGGGACCTGAGGTCCCAGCCCTCAGGGGGTGTAGGTCCTGAGGGGCCTGGGGTCCTGGCCCCCAGGGGGTGTGGGTCCTGAGGGACCTGGGGTCCTGGCCCTGGGGGTGTGGGTCCTGGGGGACTTGGGGTCCCAGCAGGCTGTTCAATCAGAACACAAATTAAAAACCTAGAGCCTTTCCCCCCTTCAGATTTCTAGGGTTTGGTGTCCAGACGGCCTTCCCATCGGGGATTTTCCAATGCCAGAAGTTCACAGTCTGTGTGCAAGAGGTGGGGAGGGTCACAAGGCACAGAGGGGGGGCCCTGCCGTGACGGATGACCTTCTTTTTTCCTCTGCGCTGCAGGTCCCCAGAGAGGTAATCGAGCACAGGCAGAGGTGGCTCTCCTTGGGGACGGCGCGTCTGCTTCCTCCCACACCATCCTGCAAGCTGCTGCCCCTGGTGGGTGGCAAAGACCAGGTTGGCTCCCGCCCTGCCCCCGAGGAGGGGACAGGTGTGAGCTTTGCCCCTGTGTGCTGTGACCCGATCTGAATCAGGTGGTTACCGCAGGCACCTCCTTATCTAGCCAGCACAAATAAGCACCCTGATCTCTGATAAGAGATGGAAACACAACTTTGTTTTTTTGCTCTCGGCTTTTCCTGTGCCTCAGTGACACAGGATCATTGTCATGCTCAAACCTGGGGTTCCCTGCTCTCGCTGGGTTTTTCCACTTCTCCATGTGCTGGGCCAGCCAAAGGGAGAGCCCAGACAGACAGTGCCGCCACCGGCCCGGCCTGGCTTGCACAGCGTCCGGCCCCTTCCTTCTGGCCTCTCCCCCGAGCCTCTCCTGGGCTACACTTGGGGAGCTATAAAAAATCGTCCAGGCTGCACCTCGGACCTAGTATGGCAGAATCTCTGGGGGGGCCCCAGTGTGCAGCTGAGGTTGAGAACCACTGCTCTCTCTGCGGTCCTTGGGGGTCAACTGCGCTAATCACAGAGAGGTGTGTTTCCTGCTGCATCCTACCTCCACTTTCCTGGGGCCTCGAACCGGGCCAGCTTCGCAGGCGCCAGCCGGTGCCTCCGTCCAGGGCCGCAGACTCGGGTTGCTACCTGCCTGCTGGCTCTCAAAGGCATGTCCGTGATTACAGGAAGTGATTGCATGGAAGGTGGGGAGCCCTCAGCTCTTCCTACGAGGAAGTGACTAAATCCAAGCCTGTGTCAGGTCTGGGGATGGTGGTTCCCATCAGACATGTTCCCTTTGTGAGAGAGAGAGAGGTCACACGGGCACACAGTGTGCTTCTCAGGGCCCTTCACGAGTCACCATGGATCCCGTGCTGTTGGTGCCACCAGGTCTTTAGTCTGGGGCCCCTGGAGTTGTGAGAACATGGCCATCCCAGAGCTCCCGGTGCTGCAGGTCTGGGGCGGGTGCACTTCCAACCGGTCCTCAGGGACGTTCCTGCCAGACCTGGACCCACCCACCATTGACCTGCACTATCGCTCCCAGCTGGGCCATGCCATGATGGCACATAAGGGCCAAGGGCCTGGGGGCCCTGGAAGGACAGAGGGGCCCCTCTTGCCTCAGTGTCCAGGTCAGAAGCCATGGCTCTGTTCCTGCCCCACTGGGCTCCAGGACCGTGTGTCCCTTTCCCCTGGCTCAGAAAGACTGTGCTTCTCCAAGTCAGCTTTACTGGGAGCCTTTCCCTGCTGGTCCCCTGTCCCCCACCCTCCCCCACCCAACCCGTCATCAGGGACATGTGAATGACACCCTGCCCTTGGCTGTGGCCCTGCTGGCCGCACCTGTAGCATTCTCCAACCCAGAATATGCAAGTTCACAGGGTGGGGTCCCCAGCACTCCGCTGACCTAGGATCCAGGTCCTCGGACCCACATCAGCAGGGCCTGCCTGGGGAACCCTGTGGAGTCCTGACCCAGCAGTGGGGGACAGGTGGCCCCGCTTTCCACACCTGCTTAGCAGACCTGTGACCCAAAGAGGGTCTTGGAACCATGGGTGGACACTGTCCCCTCTGGGGTGGGTGCTGCAGGATCACATGCAGGCATGAAGACACCGAGTCGTGGAGGCTTAATCACAGTGGTCCCGGCTTGGGCACCTGCGGCCACTAATTAGCCTGTGTCACACACCAGCCCCTCCCATCACAAACAGTTGGGTCACCGGGTGCGCCCTGCCTCCAAGGGCAGCCAGGGGCCCCGGTGGGACTAGCGGCTACCCCGCCTGCCTCCCCCTGGCCCCCATCAACGGGCATCGAGTAGGCATCCTGGCTGGCAGAGCAGGATTTAAGTGCCACCTCTCCCCCCGCCCCATCTGGACAGGGTCCTGAGGTGGGGGCCCAGCAACGACCAGTTACGGTCACAGAGAAGGGTTGGTGAGATGAACAGTGAGTGGTTTGTGAGGATGGATCCCCAGCGGGAAGTGTGGGGCGCCCTGGAGACCCTGCTGCTCTTTACTGGGGAGGGCGCAGGTGGTGCCTCAGACGGGTCCTAAATACACGCAGTGAGGGACACGGGTGAGTCCCTAGCAGAGTCCGGGGCCTCCCACCTCTCAGCCCGGTATTAATGATCAGCCATCCCAAATCCCCAATCCAGACTGCGACCAAACTCTCAAGCCCCCCTCCTCCATGATCCGAGCCCCCCTCCTCCCCAGTGCTCCATGATCCTCCTGGACACTGACTCCACCCCGCTTTGTGCAGGGGCGGAGCTCCATCAAAGACCGCCCCTGGGCCAGAACCTCTTCCGGGACCGCCAGCCTGTGGGCGCGCTCTGGGGCCCACGCCACCCTGAGGGAGGTGACCCGCTGGCTGCAGCTGCCCCCGGGGGAGTACCTGCTGGTGCCGTCCACCCTCCAGCCCTCCCAGGACTGCGGCTTCTGCCCTGTGCGCTCCTGTCCCGGAGGGGTTCTCGGGGCGGGGCGAGGGGGCTGGCAGGTGACATGCCTGGTTCACCTCTGCTGGTCCCAGAAGGACTCGGCAAACTCCCTGTTCCCAGGGGCCCTTTATTCCATCTACGGGGTGTAGGCCGCGTAGACTGTTTGCTAAAGACGGTCAAGGCTGGAGAGAAGGGGCGCCAGTTACATCTGGAGGGTTTCCCTCAGCAGAGAGGCCCCTGGGCCCAGAGAGTGGGAGCCGGAGGGAGCAGGGCCTCCTCCACACACACCCCACATGCATGCACACGCACACACACACCCTACGTACACACATGCACACACATACATTCACACACACAGTATACTGCCCCCCTCCCACCACACCACATACGTGGTTGCAGGTGCACACAGCCTGTGGTCTTGCCAGCTCCTTGCCCAGAGACAGTGACTGCAGGGATTCACAGAGCTGGGTCCCCAGGGAGGAGAGAGGGACTGGGTGGGGAGAGAATTCTCCACGATTGGGGGCCACCAGGGCCGACATTTCAGAATTCATGAAGGGTCACTGAGCTGGGCATTTCCCATCTGGTGGTGACCCAGGTTGGGTGGGGACTGGGAGTCGAAGGGAGGAATGCTTGTAAAGATTTGGTTTATGCAGTTGGGTGCCTAGAGGGTCTGAAGGTCTTGGGTGGGAAGCTAATCCTTCAGAAAAGTGAAATACTTCCCGAAAGAACATGGCCTTCAGCTGTGCGTTTTACTTACTGCTATTTGTTTTTCCTCCTTTTATTTGTGTTTCAGGGAGATGGGGAATGTGGTAGCCGGAAACCCACAAAGGTAGCAAACTTTCAGAACACCGAGCTCTGGCTCGGTGGGGCTTTCTTGTTGATTTGTAGAAGTTCTTTATATGTTAAGGATCATAACCTTTTATTCATCAGGGCCACATTTTCTAGGCTCTGGCCCTTCCTGCCAAAGACCCAGGCTTGGAGGCATCTCCCTCCCCAGGGGGGGTGGGGCTGTATGTCTCTCACATCCGGTGAGTAGGACCCTCAGCGCAGTCTGTGTGCCTGAGCCATTCTGTGCAGGGCAGAGAAGGCAGTGGGTGGGAGATAGGCCCTAGGCTTTCAGGGACAGATGGTGGGAGCATATGAAGCCGGTGAAGGAAAGCTCACCCAGAAATGCCAGGCACGGTCTCAGGCTGTGTGTTTGGGGTCTAGGGGCCCCGTGAAGGGGTCAGTTCAGGGCAGACGTCGGAGGAGGAAATGTGCGGGGTTTCACGTGTGGGTTTGTCCTCCTCGCTCCCATTACCTGCCATCCCCTCCATGGTCCCCCATCCTCCATCACTGTCCTCCGTCCCCTGTCCCGTTTCTCGGGTAGCATGTGTGGGGGCAGCACATGAAGGGGCTGATCCGTGAGGGGTCCTGTTGCAGAGCCACACTGTCCGCACCCCTGGGCACTCAGGGTGGGGGGGATGGCCTTCGGAGCACTGCCACCGTCTGCCCCTCGGTGGGGTGTCTGCAGATGTGAGCAGGCACCCCGAGGCTGTGGGTCTCGGTCTTGGCTGAATGGGGCTGGGCAGACACGCTCTGTTGTAGGCACCTGTCAATCTGTGAGCTCATGTTTCTGCAGGTGCAGGAGAAACCCGGGCTTCGCTCATTAGCTTGTTCGTTACCTTTTTTATTTTAACTCCAGGACAGTTCACACACGCTGCTAGGTTAGTGCCAGGTGAGTTCACTAGGTGTCATGAGTCCATTAGACAGAAGTGCCCGCCTCACTCATTCCCATTCCGGTCAGCAGCCCTGCCCCGGGTCAGCTGCCACCCCTGCCCCCGGAGCCCCTTTCCCGGCTGCCCTGCCCCTACCCACAGGTAGAGGTCCAGTGTCCCGGAGGACCTCTCCTCTCTGCTGTCTCTTTGCCGCTGTCCCAGGGGGTCAGAAAGGCCAGGGTGCCTGTGCGGAGGTGCAGATCTGAGCCTGCAATTCAGGTAGTAGGAACTATCCTTTCATTCTTTTATCCTGTTTGTTCTGTTTTCTGCATCAGTCTGGTGGGAGTTAAACTCCAGTGACTGTGGAGGCTCCCCGTGGCCCCCTCCCGTGGTCTTGAGGTTTTCTGAAGAACGAAATGACAGAGACTCTTCTGGTCACAGGTGCTCACCGCTCCCCCTTGAGACATCCCATCCCCTCATGGGCGCCACTCCAGGCCTCCAGGGGGCTTTTGCACCAGGTCTGGGGCTCCCACACTTTGTGACCAAGAGCCCCCAGGGCTGGGGCCCAACCTTCCCTGCTGAGGTCCTGCAGAGTTGGGAAGGGTTTCCGGAATCCCAGGACTCCACGCACACACGCACACGGGATCATGTCTGCAGGGGCCTCAGGACTGAAAGAAGACAGGGACAGTGTTTGCCTTCAAGGACTTCTGTTCTCCTCCATCCAGAAATCTCCTGTCGGCCTGGAGTGGGTGAACAAACACACGTTTGGGGTTTAGATGTGGTCACTTTTAGATGTTCCCAAAATGCAACACAGTAGCAAAAAAACAACTGCTTGCACAATGGGAGCACAGACGTTCTCTGGGGATGACCACCACAAGAACTCCTTGAGAGCAAGGACCACATCTTACTCACCGCTGCATCTCAGACACAGACACAGACATCCAGGAAATCTCTCTAAAGGCACGAGCAGGCGTTGTGAGAAAGTACCTTTCTCCTTCCTGGGATCCCGAAAGAGTCCTGTGCACAGAGCTACTGCCTGGTGGCAGAGTGGCTGCTGAGTACCAGCGTGTGTCCACACCTGCATCCTGGGTTGGTAGTTTTTGTTGTTTGGTACTTAATTTATCCACCCCCCCTGGAATAATAGCATATGACTCCACGTATGGTATATTATACTGTAGGAACAACACGTGTTTATTCTAGAAACCTCTTTAAAGTCATATAGGTGTGATGGGGAGCATCCATTATTTTTCCTTCTAAAAAGTTTAGATCTGTTCTTAAATTTGCTCCTCACAAGTGTCAGCAGCGTGGGGTCATTGCTGTCCCCAAGCGACCTGGAGGGGTCTGCTGCCGTTGGGCCCGAGGGCATGTGCTCTGGTCATCGGACTAATGGTGACGAGGTGCACGGTTTGAACCCTGGCCCCTAGACTTGCTAGCGGCGTGGTCTTGGCCCGCAGGTGCCGGGCATGCAGTGAGTGGCCATCAGCGTTATCAGTGCTCTAGCACTCTCCTCAGCAGCATTGGTCTCTGCTTTTCTGAGCGGTGGTTTTAGAAAACTGACTTGGATTTCTGGGAACTCCTGGGGACATCCAGGAAGCGTGTGACTGTCTGGCGGTGACGGGTGGGAGGAGAGCCCTTGTCGGGTTCGAAAATCTCTGGACAGATCTATTCATGGAATGACCTGTCATTGTCACGGACATTGACCCACATCAGCTCGCATATGCTTCTCTGACCCCCCCAACTTCCCACCAGGCCTCCAGCGGGAGGAGGGAAGGGGGCAGGGAGCATGAGGACGCTGCCTAGCGGCCCCTCTGGTGTCTAATCTCCCGTTTTCTGGCTCTGACTCCAGCTCCTTCCGCCAGGCTGTGGCCTTAATGCCTCTCCAATCCTGTGGCTGTTTGAGGGACTGCTGGACACTAAGAAAACACACGTGGACACTCCGCCACGTGTCCACAAGGTTTCTGAGTTCACAGACTCCCGGGGGTCAGGGGTGGGGGTCCTCTGGGATGAAGATTCTCTGCTGTCATGTTTCTGTCCTTCTCTGAGAGCAACTCAGGTTTGGGACTGGAAATTCAGGGCTGGCGGGATTGCCTCCCCACAGTGGAGTGGGACGCGGCCTGCCCATGGCACATGTGCTGTGGGAATGGGTGGCAGTGGCATGGAGCGCTCGCTCCCCCGCGCCCCCAGCCTAACCCTGGTTGTGCTTCCTGCCAGTCACACGCCCGGGAGGTAGGCCAGGAGGGTGGTCGGTGTGGGGAAAGGGGCCTGCTGGGGAAGGTGGGCAGGACCCCACGACCTCCTGGGAGGGCAGGAGGTGTCCAAGAACTCAAGCCATCTCAGCCTTTGTCCCCTAGAGTCCCCGTGAGCCCTGTGTCCCCAGCTTCTGTTTGCTGCCTCCTCTTGACTTAACACCGGGCTCCACCCTGCGCTGCCAGGGACAGAATGGGCCCCAGGCCCCTTCTCTTACTGGGTTGACTGACTCTGGAGAAAACAGAAAATTCAGATCTCCAGGTCCTGCCAGAAGCAGGATGGCAAAACGTCCCTAAGTCAGTGTCCTTCTGAGGTAGGGGGAAGGCGGCTCTGTTTCTCTGCCTGCTGCCCGCCTGCCCTGGGGACACCTGCCCTCAGCCATGGGGTTCAAGCCTGGTCCGGGTCCCTGGGGCACTGGGGAGCATGCGGACCCTGCCCCTCCTCCCTATCCTGTGTGCGGACTTGGGTTTATTGTGGCTCCAGGCCTGTGGGGCCCACATCAGAGCAGACTCAGGACTCCAGGCGGCCCCATAGATACAGCGAATGTGCTGCTCTCTGAAGGACACTGACGCATACAGAGGGTGCTGGGCAGTGCTGGCTTCTCCGGGATCTGCAGGAGGGACTCTGAGGTCTGGGTGCCTCTGGCGGGGGCTGGACAGAGCCCCCTTCCTGGCTGCAGATGGGCCCTCCTCAGCTCCTCCTCTCTGTGCTCTCCCTGCAGAGACAGGGGCAGGGAGGGGGTGTGGCTCCACCCTCATGGCCTGCTCACCTCCCACAGGTGCCCCCTGGCTGACAGCATCACACTGGGGCTCAGGCTTCAACACGTGGATTTGGGGGGACACAAACCTTCAGTCTTTAACAGTAGGGGACAAACAATATTCTCCACCCCCAGGGAAGTTCAGGGGCCCTTTTTAAATGTTTTTATATCTTATTTTTGAGAGAAAGACACACAGAGTATGAGCAGGAGAGGGGCAGAGAGAACTGGGAGGTGTGAATCTGCTCTCCATCTAAGTAAACCTCACACCAAGGGCCTATTCCTCCTGCCTCCTCCTTCTCCCCAGGGCCACCTGGGCTGGCCTGCAGGGCACCAGAATATGGAGAAACGGGCCTAATTGGCCCCCACTGTGCTGGCCACCTGCACACACAGTCCTGGGGGTGGGGGAGTCTGTGCTCCTGGCCGTCCTTCGTGTCTGGGCCCCGTCTCCTTTTCTCAATTCTGCGTTCTGTACTGAGACCCAGCTTTCAGAGAAGAGACTACTGAAAGGAGGCTTTGCCTGTCACATTTGTCCTCTGAGCCAGAAGGCACCTGGGTCAGCCACCGGCTAACAAGTGGGGGCAAAAGACTCACAAGAGGAAGAGCCGTGAGGCCTCAGTGCCCCAGTCTGTGTGTGCATGTGGTGGGGAAGAGGAGTCAAGGCACAGGGTGCCCTGTGCCCTCTCCAAAGGGGTGGGGCCCTCTGGGCCGGAAGTTCGTGCCTCTCCTCCAGTTCCGCACGAATCACCACTGCTCCCCACCTGTAAGCACATTTCTGCACATTTCCTGGACTGTCATCTTCATGCAGGTCTCTCTTCCTCAGCTTCCTCACCTGTAAAATGAGGTAACAATAACACATGCCTTAGAGGATTACGGTGAGGATAAATGGGACCCTTCATGCACGCACCCAAAGCAGCACCCACTCGCTAGGAGACAGATCATAAATACCGGCGATTGTTACTGGTTTTGTGTTTGTTTTTGTTGTTTGAGACACAGTGTGGGTCTTGTAACCTTGAGCTTTGCCCCTCCCCCTGGGTTTTAGGCCCAGGTTAGAGCATCTGAGGTTCAGCTATGTTCCCAGAGTCATCATGCCACCAAGCACCCCTTCTGACCTGAGGGTGGGGTGGCCCCAGTGACACCAGGCAGGGAAAGCATGGCCAATATGACCTGTTTCTGGGTTTTCACCAAGTGGAATGGCTCCATTAGCAAGACATGGGAAAGCAGATGGGAACTCTCTAGATTTTAAGAGGTCCTGGGGCTCTGTGCGTAGGCAAGCCCTCAGTTCTGGCTTGAACGGAACTGAAATCAATGAGGAAGAGAGGACTGGGAATGGAGCAAAGTTACGTGGTGATGAAATTCAAGCCAATAGGTTGCATGGTCAAGATCATCTGCCTGCACTCTGGGAGACATTGGAGAGGAAGGAATTTCCTTCTGTCCAAGGCTCTTCTGGCTGGACTAAGAAGTAAATTGACAAGAGGCAGATTAACAGGAGAAAATAAAATTTAGTTTTGTATATATGGGGACTCCACACCTATGTTAGATTTCAAAGACAGTTGGGAAAATGAGATGACTGTGTCATCCCGGGCTAAGGAGAGGAGTGGGGGCCTGGGGACACTGGAGGGAGGATGGCACTTCAAGGGAGGTGAGCGGTGCCCTGCTGCACAGGGAAATTTCTTAAGGTAAAAAGGAATCTGCTGATAGAGCTCTTCCTACTGTAGTTTCTTTAAAGAAATTCCTTTTTAGGATTGTGTGTATGTGTGTGTGTGTGTGGGGGGGTGATAGTTCAAAGTTCTTTCCTGAGTCCTTTGGGCCTTGATTGATTTTATCTTAGAATAGCCTACCTTTCACTGTGACCTGTCTTGGGGGCAGCCAGCCCTTGGTCCCTACAGAGAGACTGACACGGGGATGCCAGGGGCTTGTGGACACTCATGGGTGGATGTGCACAGTGTGCCTACGCAGGGGCCGCCGGGGCTCATGTGTGGTCCGGGCTCCTTCTGGTGACCCGGAGTGGCCTCTCCTCCCCAACTTTGGCAGTGGGGTAGTTCCACTCAGGAATTCAATACATAGGTGTGTCTCACACATCAAACACACTTGAGGCTCTGGGATGGCCCTGGGAGCTGCTGGGTGGTGTGGGCACATGAGACAGGTCCCTGCCTCTGACAACTTCCTGTCTAATGGGGAGGCAGAGCCATAGACTAGTAGCGGCAGCCAGAAGCAGCATGATTTGTGGTGCAGGGAAGTCGGGTCTCAAGGGGATGAGTGCGTCATGCTGCCTCAGGAGGGGAGCTTTGTGTGCATGGGGGTGCATCTGACCACTGGAACTTCCTTCCTTCATTCGGTAAATACTTATGAAACCCCAGTGTTCCCCCAGGCTTTGTGCAGCCCCTGGAAAATGAGAGGGAAAGTGTCCTGGGTGCAGGGAACAGCATGCGAGAAGGCGAGAGCCCAGGAAAAAGATGCAGTCTTTTGGAGAAGCCTCTTCTGGAAGATTCTGTCACTCCAGCCCTGTGGGACACCTTCCTTGCTTATTTCCATTTTCTGTGCCACGATCCTGGCCAGGGTACGGTTCCTTTCTATGTCGGAGGGAATGCATCCAGACCACTCTCTGGAGAGGGCACGATCCTTGGCCTCCCGAAGTTCAGGTCGCTGGGTGGCATCCACATCATCCATCCCTGGGCCAGGAGGACCCGCCTGCAGAGCCCACAGGGTTTCTGTGGCTGCTGCTTGGCTGTGGTTGGGCGGGGGGGGGGGGGGGGGGGGGGGCGCAGAGGGCCCTGACAGGCAGCCTGCTGTGGCTCCAAGGCCACGTCCTTACTGTATGGAGAGGAGAAGAGACCCCAGGGACAGTCCTTCATGGGGAGTGTCCCTGGACGAGGCCGGACGTGCTCCCCCGAAGCTGAAACAGGATCCTGAGGTAGGGCGGGTAGAGTGCACCAGCCTCCTGTCCCTGAGTTCCCGAAGCGTTCACCACTGATTAATTTCTGAGTCACATCACAGCATGCTCCCTCATCACACAGGGGACCCACTAGCAGCTCTGAAGGGTTGTTGTCTGTTGCACAAGTGATTCTAACAGATGCTCCTCCAGAAACGGGGGGAGGTTTGGGGGGGAAGAGGAGGAAGAGAAAGGAGGTAGAAATGGAGGAGGGAAGCCTGGCTGGCAGGGGCTAGGGGCTGGGGGCTGGGGGCTGGCTGGGGAGCTTGGCAAGCTGTCCCAGAAGCTCAGACAGGAGTGGCTTTCTTGGGAACCCCGCCACAGAGCAAACACCAGCACAGAAATGGAAATGATAACATGCCCAGCATCGTGGGGTCTGAGGCCCAAATGCAGCCTCCCTCCCCGAGGCACCCTTAAAGGCGGGGCACAGGGAGCGTGTCTGGGCCCAGTGCACACAGGCCAGTCTGTCTGCAGGACTGATGAACTTCGCCGACAAGATAATCAGCAGGACCAGAAAAGTCCGCCAGAGCTAACTCCTTCCAGAGTGCGACACAATTAATTTAACACAATTTATTTGGTGGAATAGTAACGGCGAGGCTCGAGTTGTCTCTGCAGACGGCAGACCTGCTAGTTGTTTCGGTGGGGAGGCAGGGGCGTCAGCTGAGGGCCTGAGGGCCGTTTGCCTGGCGGTCTCCCTGGGTCCGTGGCCACCACCTGGCTCTCGGGGCAGGCTGCGTCTCACCAGCACGGTGTCCTGGGGACAGCCTGGGTGTCCTGTTGTGCAAGTGGCAGGGGACACCGCAGGCGGCCGGCCGCGCCTCTGGTTCAGGAAGCAGAGTCACAGTCAGACCAGGAAGCGTCTTCTGGTGGAGCAGCCTTTCAGCTCCTCCCCACCCATGGCTCCCTCACTGGCTGACGTTAGGGACAACGTTCTGTCCTGGAAGCCAGGACTTGGCAGCTCATGGGCTGTTCATTGTTTTCTTCTTTCACTTCTGCTCTTAATTCATGCTGGTTGGTTTTCTATGTGGACTCCTATGGCTCTGACTTTGTTTCTGGAATGGAGTGGAAGATAATAAATTACGAGTAGGAGTGAGAGTTAGTGACCCTGGTGACATCAAGCACTTATGGATGTCCCTTCCTCTCTCCCTGTGGGACCCCACTGTCTGCATCCATTCCAGGGGCTGCCAGGATGGGGGGCCAGGAAGGAGGGCAGCTGCCAAGACAGAGGGGTCAGGATGGGGGCAGGAGAAGCAATGAACGGAGTCTGGGGGCCAAGGTCCGAGATCCGGGTCTCCAGGAGGAGGGTGGACCGGACAGAGCCGAGGAGTGGAGGGTGGTCAGAGTGGGTGGTGTGGGATCCTGAGCGAATGTGCTCAGAGGGGCCAGGTGGGACACCCTGGGCCAGGATGGATGAGGGGGTCTCTGGGTCCCAGGGCCCCTGGCTGAGCCCAGTCGCATCAGTGTGGGGGCATGCAGCTCTTGAACTCTCGTTACTCCGAGATCTACGCTGGGTATAGAAATGACTTAAATAAATAACTAATTAACTTTAAAAAATGATAAGAGGACGACCTCTGGGAAGCATGATGGTTGGGCCTCTACCTCTCGAAGCTCATGGCAGTTCCGCCATTGCAGTGGGTCAGTGGCAGCAAGGCTACGCTGAGGGGGCTGGAGAAGGGGCAGCCTCACCGCCCAGTTAGCATGGGCAGGGGTGAGGAGAGGCCTCCAGGGCCATGGGGACTGTGTGTTACTCGGGAGGGACAGCAGAGACCTCTGGGTGGTTGTGTCCTCACCCAGGGACAAAGGAAGAGGGGCTTTCGGAACAGAGAAAATTTGGAACAAAGATAAAGCTGCCTGCTCAACACAGTGGTGATAGCGTGTGCTTTCTCCTCTGGATGACAGTTGTACTGTAGGGGCGTGTGCACGTCACCGTCGGGCCCCCTAGCTATGGCCACGGGGTCAGTGTCTGGGACACGACCACTGCGCTACCAGCCAGCCGCTGATCAAGTAATTCTGCTTAGCAAGCTGTCCAAATCAGCGGCCCCAGTAAATGTCATGATCATCCATCTCTGGCTCGTAAGCCTGCGGTTGCCGGGGGTGGGGTGGGATGGGGGAGGCACAGCCACTCTCGGTTGAGCTAGTGGGTCTTGACTGTAACCCTGAGCGTGTCTCTTCCTCAGCCAGGCTCTCCTTCCAGGGGAGAAGCAGGACCACCAGAGGGCAAGCCCACATGTGGTGATGTGGGCCTGCTGGGGGGCCATGAGGACTCCGGACCAATAATTCAATCGACTGCAGGCACCAGGTAAAATTTCCGGCCCAAACTTCCTAAAACATCAGGATGACCTCAGGCCATTCAGTCATGGTGACCCAGGGTCTCCGCTGAGCAGGAGGGCGCATTGGGGTCGCTATTGGAACGGTGGTCGGGGGCACCTGGCCTCCCTCTGCTGAGGGATCCAGCAGAAAATCCTCGAGTTCCTGAATTGTTGGGGCCAAGACCAGCTGCAGAATGAGGCCAAGGCTGGTTCTGTTTGGGCCCCATGGGCAGGGCCAGCCCCATTTGACGCTCTGCTCTGGCATTCTTGAAACACGGTTTCCATTCTGCGCTGGCCCCAAATGCCTACGTAGCTGGATCTGTGGGGGCTGCGGGGCTCCTGAAGAACTACGGATGTGATCCAGCCTTGGGGGGAACACTTCCCCGTCCTCAGACCTGCTGCTTCCACAACAGTGATGGAGATTACAGCCACCATTTAATCCCCCGTTGGCACTGCCAACGCCAATAGGGCTTCACAGAATTTGGCCCAAACCTCACATCCTACTTGCAAGATTTTCAGACACTGAGACTGAATGTCCTGCTACCGTGTAGCTCGGCCGCGAGTGAGGCCCTGACCCCACCTCCCCCTACCCCGGGTCCCCCCGAAGACGATTCTGCTGCCGGTACAGAGTGCGGCCCTCCCCACGGGGTCCACCGTTTCACCTACGACCACAGGCACCTGCGTGGCGCATGTCCCATGCTCAATGCTGTTCTAAGCAGCTCAGATACACTGACTCACTGGTCTGCCCCAGAGAACCCAGAGTAGGGGAGGTGCCATTACCGGCCCCATTTATAGATGGGAACACGGAGGTGTGGAGGACGCAGATACCTGGCCCCAGGGGGCTGGCAGATGGCGGGGTCAGGGTTTGGGCCCCAAGGTCTGGGTCTGCCCTGAGCTACACGGTCCCTCACCCTGGCCCAGCCAGGCCCCCACCCTGATGACCAAGAATCGATGTAAATGAGCTGCTGAGACCCTTCCAGGAGTTCCCACACTTGGCAGATTCTGGGCCCCAGCCAGCAGGGCTGGAGGGTGGGGCTGGGAGGTGTGTGGCAGGGGTGCAGCTGGCTGGGTCTGCGGGAGAGGGGGCAGCCTGCGGAGGGAGACACAGGCTGGGGCACAAAGGCAGGCGGTCCCATCAGAGCAGACCCTCTGGCTGACTGTCTGGTGGTGTGGGTCTGCCCAGGACACCGAGAAGGCCCGGGCCCGTGGGGTGACTGGGGGGTGCTGTCCTAGCCTCGCACCTGGGAACATCATGCCACAGCCCAGGCCCCTTGAACTATAACCTGCAGGTCCTGGGGGGGGGGGCAGTGCCGCTGCAAAGCTGCCCCAACATGGTTCAGGCACAACCCTGGCTCGAGGGTCCATTCTCTGTGCCCCACCCCCACCCCAGTACAGGGGCTGGGGGCTGGTGGGAGGGGGGGGTCTCTGTCACCCTTAGGTGACTGCGGCCAAGCGAGAGCACAGGTGAGGGAGGGAAGGGAAGCCAGGCCCAGAGACAGGAGGGGGCAGGTCAACAGGGAAGGCTGGGGGCCGCTGGGGGTGAGGGGGCCTGGGCAGCAGGTCTGCTCACTTGGAGGCTGGTGTAGGCACTGCATTTGCGTGGTTTTCATGGTTTCCTGTTGAAGACGTTCATAATGAGTTTATGAGACCTCTTGCCCCGGTTATTCTCGTAAATGAGAAGTTATTCCCAAAGGATCTTATCTGGTACAATAAATGGATGGAATTATTGAATTTATTAACATTTAAATTAAAAAGTCTGAGACACATGGAGTTTAATTAACCAGTTTGCAAACAGCCCCCCCTCCCCCTTGTCCCCCTTAAGATCACAGTCTGGCAACAGCAGGGGCTGGAGGCAGGTTGCTTTTAGACAACAATAGGATTTTCAGGGCGGCTCCGACCTGCAGAGTTCCACGCTGTCCCATCTGTGGTCATTCCTTAGACTTTCTGGAGCTGGGGGGGCGGTCACTGTCTTCTGGGGCCTCCAAGGGAAGGGAAAGGTAGGGCATCTGCCCAAAGTGTGGGTGCTGGCAGGGGGCTGTGGGTCTGCCTGCGTCCTCTGACCCGGCTCCCCCCAGGTCTCTGAGCCTGTCTGGCTCCTGTTTGGGCCTACGGCCACTGTGTTGTTCATGGCCCCCTTGCCCCCCAGGTGCCCAGGTGAGCGGCCTGCCCCCCCTCCATGTGGTCTCTCACCTGTCAAGAAACCCGCTCCCTCAGGGGAGTGGTGGGTGCAGGGAAGCAAAGGACACAGGGGAGTGGTGGGCGCAGGGGAGCCGTGGGTGCCAGTACAGTTCTCTAGAGAGCAAACGTCAGGCTCGTGAGGCCCCGGGGACCAGGAGCTCCAGGGCTGGCCGAGGCAAGGGTGGGAGGCAACCCCATGAACCCCTGTCCTGCCAACCGCACGCAGTGTCAGGGCGCCCAGGACCGCTGGTGGGTGAGGCAAGCGGGGCTGTGAGGCTCCTGCAGGAGGTCACCGAGGGGACAGCTGAGGGTGCTCAGAGAGAGCGTCATCATTACGATGGCCCCCTGTCCTGGGAGTGCTGGCAGAGCCTGGCCCCCGCTTGTGTGTGGACATCCCAGCGCTTTCAGGGCCTAAAACATGCCAACAAGCAAGACCACAGCCAGCGTAGGAGTTCCGACCTCAGCTCTCCCAGCAGTGTCTGACCTACTGAGCTGCTCATCCTTACCAGTGACTCGTGTGTGCAGGAGGCCGTCCCCGAGCTGTGCTGGCCTCCCTCGGTGAGCACCGTACGCGCCCCTGTCCCCTGCACACACACCCCCACCCCATCCGGGGATGTCTGCACCCCCCTGGGGTGGGGGCTCCAAGGAGTGCACAGGGGAGGCCGCAGCCCCTGCCCCTGTCTCTGACTGCCCCAGCAGGTCATGGTCACAGTCCTGGGTCCCTGCGGCTGTGGGATGTCCTTCCCCTACCTGGGTTGCTGGGTTGGCTAGAAGCAGGCAGGTTACTCTCTGTTTGCTTCTGTGTCTCTGGGCCCCCTTGTCCCGGGTCCTGCTGGTTCTGGTCCTGGTCCCGGGTCCTGCCTTGTGGCTTGAGGGCCAAGTTCCACTGGGAATGACCTGTGACACCGTCGTTGCATGGGGACCCCACTGGGGGGCCGACCAGGACTTGAGGAGGCCACTTTCTCTGTCTCCTGACTTCCTGGCCTCTCCCAAGAGCTTCAGGGCTGGGACCTCTGGTCAGGGTGGGGGTCACAGCCACCAGACAGACAGGGCGACCCCAGGACCAGGGCAGTGGTTCCTCTCAGGGAGGGGGGTGCAGAAATGGAGGCTCCCAGCCTAGTATCCAGGGAAGAACCTCCTGCCCCTCCCCCTTGCCCCTACCTCTATCTCCCCCTTCTCTCATCCCCTGCCCTCCCTTCCCCCATCTCCTCTCCTCCAACCCCCACCCTTGCCCTCTTCTCCCCTGCCCTGCCCTCTCCCGTCCCCACCCCT
>PJEM01001691.1:0-39586 GCA_004023845.1 Helogale parvula | reverse complement strand
AGCCACACGTTGGGGTGCTGGCTGGCTGAAGCAGATGCTGCTCTTAGCTGCCCCACGCTGCTGCTTCGGGGCAGAGACTCCAGGCATGCGTGGATCTACTCATGTCCACAAAGCCTTACGGCCAAGTTTGTGAGGTCAGGGCCGTCCCCCCAACAGCTTCTCCCACACGCGGGCTGAGTTCCTCATCTCCTCACACTTTCACAGTTTTCTCTGTGTAAGCTCTCCAAGTGGGGTCATTGCACCACATCACGGCTCTGCCTTCAGTACCTCTGCATGCTCATCCATCACGCAGCCTAAGATGACGGAGGCCCGAGTCATAAGGCCCCGCACGTCCCCGCTCACGGCTAACGAGCATGGAGTTTGGAAGGATAGACCGAGCTGACACCATATTTCTCCTGCCCTTGGAAAAGCTCGTACTCCCCAAACCTGGTACTGGACAGGGCAAGCATGGGGTCAGAGCCAGGAAGAGCCAGGGACCAGGACAGGGTCAGCACCAGGACAGGGTCAGGACGACCAGGACAGAGCAGGGACAGGCCATCAGGATCAAAACAGGGCAGGGATGGGGGTCAGGACCAGGACGAGATCAGGACCAGGATGGAGGTCAGGACCAGGACGGGGTCAAGACCAGGACCGGGCAGAATGAGACACCTGATGACCTCCATCCCCCTGTCCCTCCTTCCCTTTTAACAATTATTTATTGAGCACATGCCCTACAACGCTATAAATATACCTTACATTTCAGACATCTGATACTGGGGTTTTCTTATTCTAACTGTGTATATGCACAACCCAGTCATTACTCAGTTCTGGGTCAGCAGAGGGTGGGGGACAGTGTTAGCCCCAATTAGCCGGGAAAACTGCAGCCCAGCACCCACAGGCTGCTCCCATAAACCCTGGTGTTCAGAGGGAGCTGGTGCCACAGGGGATCCTGGGTGACCTGGGGGAGCGTGGGCTCGACAGTCAGCTCAGTGGTGTCTCTGATTAGGAAGCAGTGAAGGTTTCTGGTTTCTGGTAAACAAAAAAGGGGTTCTGAAACATACATTGCACCTTTTTCAGTACCGCTGAGAACCACCCAGTTAAGGACCAAATTATGCCCATGGAGGTTTGGGCAAACACTCTACTTCCGAGACAACTCCCCCCGTTCTCCTAGTCGTAAAATGAGAAAGTTCTCAATTATTCTGCCTAAGAGAATAAAGACTGTCCACGAAGACATGGCTGAGAGGCTGCCTCACAGCTTTGATTATAACAGCAAAATACAGGAGGTCATCCAAATGTCCACCCACACCAGGAAGCTGGCAAGATTCACAATGGGGCCTCACGTACGGATTAAAACACCGGCCTCAGAATAGGTGACAGCTAGTTTATCTGTGTGGCTCTGTCATCTATTGAGAGAGGGAGTCACAGCAGAGGCAGCTTCCAAAGCTTATAAAAGAGGAGCTACAGTGCATCCCGTCTTGTTTACAAATGTAAGTCTGGCCATATGGGTTTTTAGAAGGAGAAAGTGCCTGCAGGACTGAGATGGAGAATGTTTGAAGAGAAATAATGTTCGTGGGGCTGTCTCAGTATGGGGGTTTATGCTGATTTGCATAAGGATTATGCTGATTTGCATTAAAAAATCTTTTAAATGTTTATTTTTGAGAAAGAGAGAGAGAAAGTACCAGCAAGGGAGGGGTAGAGAGAGAGAGGGAGACACAGAATCTGAAGCAGGCTCCAGGCTCTGAGCTGTCAACACAGAGCTCGACACGGAGTGTGAACTCACCAACCGTGAGATTATGACCTGAGCAGAAGCTGGTCGTTTAACTGACTGAGCCCCCCAAAACATCCCCTGATTTGCCTGCATTTCTGAGTTTTCTACAAGGAGCATGTGTTGCTTATGTAATAAAACATTAAGATTAAAAAATGCTGTAATGCATGCCCGTGCTCAGTGCACAACATTCCCAAGAGCAGAAGGTGGAAACAGCCCCAGTGTCCATCCACAGATGACTGGAAGACAATGTGGCATCAACAACAGCAGAGTATGATTCAGCCTGAAGGAAGAATGCAGTTCTGACACCTGCTGTCACACGGGCAAACCCAGAGGACTCGCAGAGAAGTGAGTCCGACACAGACAGATACACGTACGGGGACCTGGGATGGTGGTGAATTCTCAGAGACAGAGGGGTGGCGGAGGGACGAGGGCTGCTGTTTGGAAAGATGGAGCTCTGGAGATAGAGGGCAGGGAGTGAGTGCGCTGAGTGCCACTAAACTTGCAAACAAACGGTTAAAATGGTAGATTTCACATTTATGTGTATTTTGCCACCAAACAAACAAAGAGAATGACAGGATCAAAGGAGGGGGTTTTCCCGGTGGCCCTTCTGCAGGTGACTGGTGAGCCCAGGTGAAGATAGGAGGGGGAGGCTCAGCTCGAGGGGCGGCTGCGGGCCGGGTCCCCGACAGCGCAGAGACAGGGCTCTGCTCCCCCCTGCATGCTGTGGGGAGACCTGGAAGCCGGCATTGTTTTCACAAGACTAATTAACCAAATGTGTTTTCCTTGCGTGTGTCTGTGTTTTCACATTAGGGTTTGCTGTGAAGAGGACATTAATGCTAATTAGACTCATAGCTTTGGACAGATCTCTGACTAACTGGCAAGTGATCCCTTCTGGAAGTGCCCCCACCAGTGTGCTACCCTTTATCTTGAGCCACTCATCTATGTCTGGACCCTCTAGACCCCAAAGCTTCACCGTGAGAAGGTGTGCAGAGCCAGCCAGAGATGTGATTCCAGAAACGTCTCCTCCTGCCTCCGAGAGACTTCGTAAGGCTTGCATCAAGCTGAACAGCCACCGCCTTCCCTCATGAGCCCTTTGTCTCAGTCGGACCAGGTCCCTTTCTACGCCATCTGCCCTGGGCCCCCTTCTCTGCCTGAGCTCGCCCTGGGAGACCCTTCGAGGGACTCCAGTCCACCCAGAAAAGTGCCCCCACCAAGGAGGGGCAGCTCTGGCCAGGGGTCTAGTGGCCCTGCCTTCCCTGGCCATGGCCGGCTGGCTTTGGGGTAGACTCAGACCCCGAAAAAGCCACTGAAGAGGCGAGGTCAAGCCAGGTCTGTCCCCCGGGAATCTGGAGGAGAAACACGTAGATAGTGGCTCAGGCAGAGTCAGGCTTCTCCCGGTGCATGTGAGAGATGGCCCTGCCCACCCCCAGGGGAAAGACCTGGCAATCATGGTGATTCTGGTGGGCACAGTAAGAGAGGCTTTGGGACTGACTGCTGCCCAGAGCAGCAGAGCTCCTGCACTGGCACAGCAGCAATCTCCCCCATGACTCTGTGTCCCTCTTTTCGTAAGTTCACATGTGCAGAGAAAGCAGCCAGTTCAGCCCGGGTCAGACGTCTACACTGGGCAAGATGTCTACACATGGCCCATCAGCAGAGGAAGGTGTTTTCAATTCGGGGTGCGTGCTGGCAGTGGCAGGTAGACCCGCAGGGAGCACCGGAGGACATGGACGCTGCGTCAGGAAAGTTGGGTCTGGACTCACATCAGGGAGGACTTAGAAGATAGAGTTCGTTTTGTAGGCAATGGGGAGCCACTGATGACTTTGGATCCTGAGCTCAGAGTTAAGAGGGCATGTGTTAGAAGTTAAAAAGCAGGAAAGGCTGATTCAAGGGGCGACACCCTGTCCCTGTGCAGCAGTCTAACAGACTGGACATCAAGTTCTACCCACAAACCCTAGCTAATGACTTGCTTCCTTAAATGTTTGTAGAAGCAGGAAAAAGTCCCTCCGGAGCTCCTCGTGATGCGGTTTGAGTTCCACATCGGAAACAGCTCTGCTCCGAAGGGACGCGATGCATGTACTGCACACAGGCAAGCTCTTTTTCAAACCAAGACGTAAACTGAATTCAGCCACTGTTCGTCCCGACGTGCCCTTTGAAGCTGTTACTCGAAGGCTCGAGCGTCTGATCTCTGCGGCGACGTGGAAGACGGACCCGTACGTGAGCCTCGCTTCCAGATCACAGGGAAACCATTTGTATCCAAATCTGAGTTCCTGCCGGTCTGCCGGTAACAGCACCGAGGGGGAGCTCCGGGTGTCGCCGAGGCTGGGAGCTCCCGTGACTGGAGGCAGAACTGGGCACAGCGGCTCCCGCGGAGACGGTGAGGTCCTCCGTGGGGACTGCAGCCCCCTGTGAGGTGACCTGGCCCCTAAAGCACTGAGGGAGGACGAGACGCCGCGTAGATGTCTTACCCCCTGGCTGTGGGGATGAAATCCCGCAGACTTCCTCTTTCTCCTTCCAGAACGCACCCAAGGGCAGCCAGCAGTGAGCCCGGGCTTGAAATATGCTTGAAATATGCACCAGACGATGCTAATATCCTCCAAGCGAAGACATTTCGGGCGCAGAAGGGGGAATAAAAAACAATGAAAGCTAATTAGTTTACATGAATCACAATCATATCTGCCTTCTTCCTTTTTTTTTTTCCCCCTCCTAGAGCTTCTAAGTGTGCGGAAACAGGTCATTCAAATTTCACCCTGTTTTTCAAAAATTAATAAGGGCTATACATTAGTGTAACATCCTGCCTGCTTCATGGAATATATTAGCCAAGGTTTTAACTACTGAAATTATACAGCCATAAAAAGATGATTTAACAAAAGCAATCATTTCATTTGCATTCTGGGCCCGCCCGCACGGGAGGAGTGGTAAATTACACCGAGGTGCGGTCGGCTAATTACACCCTTGAATGTGAGCAAGAGGACCCCGGGCTCCAGGCCTTCAGGCTCCGAGTTGATGCTGCCAGGGAGACCAGAGGACCAAACCCGTTGGAGGAGGAGGATTACAGATGACAGTGGAGTCCCCTCTCTGTCCCTGTGCCCAGGGCCTGTTTTTCCTAGAGGGATCCATTATGGGCTGAGATAAGGGAAAATTAATTGGCGCATTCTTTGTTGAAGTGCTTCGGCAGCATTTGGAATCATGAGAGCAGAGTCTGGCAGTGGCGGCCTCGGTGTCATGAGAGACAAGTGATTTTATTTCTGTCTCCCCACATGGGCCAGGATGGCAGGTGGGGGCACATCACTGGGCACAGAGAAGGGCTTGCACCATCAGGAGGGCTCAGCTCGAACTCTGCCTGGGAGTGTCCGGCCTGCACTGGTTGATTCCACACCCAACCCTCAGGTGTAAATTTTGGTATCCTGAGTTAAATTGTGCCAAGTTTCCCTACCCTCCTAACGAATGGCCCTGACTTTATACCCTGGGGCCCTCCTGCAATGGGTCTACAAGGCCAAGACTTCAGAAATGAGCCTCTGTTTCTTTTCCACTGATGAAGTCGCTCATGTTCCCTGGGAGCTCACTTAGCTCATGGTCCAAAGTCCAGAGAAGCCGCTGGAGACAGAGCAGAGCTGGCTGTGTATGGGAGGGACGTGGGTCTCTGCAACTCCCTGACGGTCAGAGCCGTGGGCTCCAGAGGGAGGGGGCAGCACCCAGGCAGGGGGCAGAAATGAGGAGGGTGTGACATCCTGTACCACAGCCTTGGGAGAGAGAAATCCGTGCCACTTGCCACATGGACCTTTTCATCCGTCTGGGGGACCAGATGAGCTGGGGGGGCTCCATCAGTGCTGAATCCTCGATGCTGGGTCCTTGGTACCCATGGCTAGAGACCCAGCCTGGGCAGGCTTGGGGTCTGGCAGCAGGCAGGAGAGGCTAGGACCCCGGGGAAGAGAACCCCCGTGTGTGGGGGAAGGAGGACAGCCAGGTCGTGGAGCCCTCAGACCCCAGGTCACAGTCTGGCCCTAATACCACAGAAAAAGCATGTGTTACTCAAAAGTTGCTTCCAGTCCTTTCAGAAGATATGGGAAAAAATATGGTGGTTGGAGATAGGCATAGCTGGGGCCAGATTTCGGCCTTGCCGCTTGCAGGGTGAGCCAGGTGCAGCCACTTTTCCCAAATAAAGTGTGTTTACTCTCAGGACTGTGGTGAGGAGTCCGGACGGCGAATATGCGTAAAATGCCAGGTTCAGAGGCTGCTGTGCTGTCGGTGCCGATTCAGTGGAGATCATGATTGCTGTCTGCCCTGGTCAGTGGTCGGGGGGTCTTCGATGTGTGTCTCTGCCCCCCACAGGAGAAGTTTTGGGCAAGAGGAAGGGAGCCCACAAACACCGGAGCCCGGGTCTGTTCTCAGAACTAGTATCACTAGTATCACCAGCATCACCAGCATCACCACCATCACCAGTACCTCCACAGTGAACTGCGTGTAACACCTACAGTGCGTGGGACACGTCTTGGAACCTGGAGTCAGACCTGCTCCGTCTTTGTAAGTAGAGCCGACGCTGGGAACCTTCCCTGCCGGCAGGGTCCGTGGGAGAAACCCTCGCTGTTGGCATCTGAGCCACGAACACTTTCACAGGGATCATGATCAGGCTTTCTAGCTGCCAGCCTAGCAGCCAGGAAGACTCGTGGCAGAACTTTCTCTGACAACTGAAGGCTTCAACGGGCCCAACATCGCAGGATGGGGGCCAATGCTCCCCGGGGCTGTCGTTGACACGGTGTGGCACCCCCTACCTCGGGACGGGCACCCCTTAGCAGCACCTCCTTGCCCCAGGGATGCCCCATGAGCTGGCAGATGCTTCCTTACCAGGACACAGACGTCGGACACTTCCCAGCCTCACGCCCTTCCTCTCCTTGCATCCACGTGGGCCACACCTCTCCTCCCCTCTATCCTTCACACCTTCTCCCCTGGAAAATCTCTCGCTATCTCGGTGTGAGTTCCTGAACTCATGGTTATGGGCAGCAAAGCCAGATCAGCCTTCCCGGAGCCTCGGGACCAGCCTGCCTTTGTCCCGAATGTGAGAAGGTTAAGACATTTCCTCTTGGCGTGTGTCTATCTTCCGACCGCTCCCAGACACCAGCCTGGGCCAGAGATGGAAACACCTAGACCCGGCAGGCCCAAGCATGTACCACGGCCCATTCATTGTTATAACTGGGAAAATGAATCTCCTGGTCCCAAAAAGCACACCTGGTCACGCAGAGATAGGACGAGTTATAGGCTGGCAGGGAAGCCATCGTTTAAAGAGGGCTCCACATACTGAAGCCAAAATGTGAATGTCAGAGGGAGCGTACGTGTGGTGCTTTGTCATAAATAATGTGACAGATTCTTACTCATCACCCTGACGGCAGCAGATGGAAAAAAGTGACACGGGTTGCTGGCCAGGACGCTTTGCGATACTTAAGGCCCAGGTCGGGGGCAGTGATGTGGACAGAAGGTGCTCTGTCTGAGTGGCACATCCACATGGAGTTGCCTCTCTGAGGCCAGACCCCTGTCCTCACCTGGGGCTGCCCCTGCCAGATTCCAGCCCTGTGTCCCCATGGCTCTGCCAACTGTCCTCCTGTGTCCCAGGGCCCACATGAGGTCAGGACTCTTGCCCACCTCCTGTCCCCAGCCTCCTCCAACCTCAGGGGTCTCTGTCTCCACTGCCCACATCTCTGGACAGCCACCTCTTTCTCTTTTTTTTTTCTTTAATGTTTATTTTTGAGAAAGAGAGAGAAAGAGAGAGAGAGGGAAAACATGAGCGGGGGAGGGGCAGAGAGAGAGGGAAACACAGAATCTGAAGCTGACTCCAGGCTCCAAGCTGTCAGCACAGAACCCGACACAGGGTTCAAACCCATTAGTTTAGAGATCATGACCTGAGCCGAAGTCAGATGCTCAACCGACTAAGCCACTCAGGAGCTCTTCAATGCATCCACTTCTCAAAGTGCGACCCAGCAACCTGCTTGTTGGATGTGGGGGTGCCCCTCCTTGACACCCTCCTCCCTGCTCTTCGGTGCCCTCCTTCCTATTCCTCGGCACCTTCCTCCCCGCCCCTCTGCCGTGACCTCCTCCCTGCCCCTCACTCTGGGGCCAAGCCTCACTCGGAATGGTCTGCACTGTGAGGACAGTGTGTCACCTCTGTGGGAAGAGGTCTCAGGGCAGGGGGCTTGGTGGCACTGAGGCCCCTCTCCTCTCCAGCCCCTACTCTGCCCTTCCCAGCAGGTGATGTTGCTTCCAAGTCAAGGTGATGACCTTTGGTACCAGTGAGCCGCAGACCTCGTGACACACTTTCTCCCATGGAAGGGCACCATGACTGCCATGGCTGGCTTAGACCCCTACACCCTGGGATCAGGGGTGTTTCCAGCCTCCCCAAAGCCCAGGGCAAGCACTTGGCGGTTACATGACTAAGATCTGTGATGGTGGTGCCCAGTGAGAAGGCAGCTAGTAGTGTGTACCTAAGGGTGAAATCAGCGTTTGAATCCACGTCACAGTTTCCATCCTGGTGTGGAGTGAGGCAGGGTCATCCTGGGGGTGGCAGGGAGGGCTGTGGTGCACAGTGGAAGACCCCAGACCCTGCCTTGAGGACACTGAGGTCACCCACAAAGTCTGGTGATAGCCTTCGCCAAATAGCCTTTAGTGCCACTCACTCCTCCAAGTGGCCATCTGGCTTCCTGCTTTGAGTCTAAACTTCCACTTTCTGGGGCACCTGGGTGGCTGAGGGGATGACAGTGTCCTGTGAAGGGCAATGAGTCTGGGAATCCACACAGCAGGCATGTGTCCCCTGACTGAGCAGGACCTGCGGTCCACACACACCCGGGCTGTGGCACCTCAGGGCCTCAGCCATGCATGGAGGGGGTTTCCAGGTCCCCTCGAGCAGTGCCAGCCACCCTCACGGTGGAGCGGGATGAGGCGGTGCGAAGCCATCCCTCACGGGGGAACCAGGGCCATGGGGGAACCAGGGCCACGGGGGAACGAGGGCCTGGGACACACGGTCCAGCCCACCCCGAGCTAAACCATCCCGCAGGCCAGGCCTGCTTTGCTCGGGGGCAGATGTCTGCTCGGGGGTGAACGGCAGAGGGACATTCCTCTCCGGGGTCATGTAGACCCTGAAGGAACTCACTCTCAACCGGGAACTGCACCCAGTGGGGGACGCAAGGGACCGTTTGCCCAAGGGCGGGGAGGGAGGCTGCTTCACCCACCAAGCCCCCATCGTGGCCCCGGAAGCAGTCAACCCCACTTTGATTCACCTGAGGCCCAGAACATTATCGTCTCTGACACAGGAGGAAGCTTTTTTTTTTTAATTTTAAAAATGTTTATTACTTTTGAGAGAGAGAGAGAGAGAGAGAGGCAGAGCCTGAGCAGGGGAGGACAGAGAGAGAGACAGAGTGTGAGCACAGAGGGCAGAGAGAGAGGGAGACACAGAATCTGAAGCAGGCTCCAGGCTCCAAGGTGCAGCACAGAGCCCTATGCAGGGCTCGAACCCACAAGCTCCGAGCCTGAGCCGCCCAGTTGTGGGGAAGTTATTCCAAAGAGAACTTATGCTGGTGTTAATGTGTCACGGGCTCAAAGCAATGCCTGCTCCCCAGACTACCTTCCGCTGTGTCCGGGCATCAGGTCACATGCAGCCCTGCACGTCCTTCTGAGGGTGGAGATGGTCCGGGAGCGGAAATTTGAGGCGCTGGTGCTTTACTTTTCCCTGGGGACCTGCTGGCACCGTGTTTCTTGTGGCACAATCTTGACATCAGGCTTTCAAAAACATGCTCAGACTTACATACAACAGGGGCCAGCGTGCTCTCAAATGCTGTGTCTCCAGTGATGTGGAAGCCTTGAGACAGCAAAGCACAGTCCTGCCACAGGACCGGGGACGCCCCCAGGTCCCCAGACACCTGCCCGGGGCGCCTCGCTCCAGCCGGCTCTGTGGTCCCTGGAAACCTCAGAACCCCGTGCAGGTTTCACCGAGCCTGGGGCAGGGACTCACATTCGCGTGCAGGACAGCTGCCAGACCCTGATCGGGCTGGCAGGGACCTGCCCACAGAGCTATGACGACTCAATTTCAGGAAATATGTATTGGCAATCAGGCCAGAACAGATGGTCGGGGACGAGAGCTCAGGAAACGCCAACAGTCCCTGCCTTCGAAAGCTGGTCCGCCCGGCTGGGGTTCGACCGATATTCTCTGGGGTGAAGTGGTAAAGACGGGGGCTGTGTCTGGTCCTCAGTCCTGCCGCCCGTGGGTTTGGGGGCCCAGGGCACGCTGCTCAACCCTCAGAGCCTCTCGGACGCTCTGCGTCCTAATCTCAGATGGAGAGCAGCATCTTGCTGCATAGTTTCCTGTGCAGACTCACAGGAGACGGGGCACGAAGCACCCATGTCTCCGGGGGCAGCAGCTGGGCCTTCTCACCTCATGGCCTCCTGGTGAGCTGGGAACACGTGGTCATTGTGTCCCATTTACAGATGCGGAGACCCAAGGCCAGGGAGGCGACAAGTCTGCTGGTGGTTGGTGGCTGACCGCAGTGGGCTGCCCCTGATGCAGGCCAGGCCTGACGCTGTCCTCACCCACACGCGGCTGGCCTCGTGCGTCCTGATCGCCGATGGACAAGAAATATTCCAGCGTCTCCCTAGCAGGCCCGCCGCTAATAGCAGAGGCTCTTACTTTGTCTAGTCCCCTGAGTCCCAAGGTGACTCTGTCCATTGTCTCCATCCCCTCTGGAAGGAAGCAGATTCCTTCACGTTCAGCCCGATACCAGCACTTGTCCAGAACCTTCTCTGCCCGAAACACTGGAGTGTGGCAGAGAGCCTGGAGTGCCTTGTTCAGCCGCCACAGAGGGGGGCTGGCTTTTCGTCTGGGTTGCAATGGCGCTGGCTTGAGTTTGGGCTTTGAGCAGCACCCCCGCCCAGTCCCTCAGGCCCCTTTCTGCTACAAGCCGGGAATGAGGGGGGTGTTTCCTGCCTTCCTCGCTCCTCCAAAGGCCCCAGACTCATGTTGGGGTGCAGAGGAAGTCACAACGGCAGGATGCCTGGACTGCCCGCTTGTTCTCGGGTCCCCTGGAACATGAAAGTGTGTGCAAGGGACGCACTTGCTGTCTCCCAGTTGTCCGTCCAGTGAAGGTGACCGCTAACCGGTATCGCTGGGTGGAACTCTGCCAGCTCGGGGGACAGCTCCCTCCCAGAGCCCTGGGTCGGCCACCCACTGGGGGACTGCCACTAACACAGGTATGTCAAATGCGCACATCACATTCCTTCTCTTAGAGCAAGATTATTTTCAAACACTAAGCACAAGTAAGTGCTCAAGAACACTTTGCAAAGACAGCATTGTAGGAAGACTATACAATTCAAGTCTATTATAGAAGCTTTTACAAACAGCAAGAAATGTGGAGGCGGGGAGGTGCTCTGATCTCTCCTTTACAAACACCTGTGCCCCGAAGGGTGGGGGTAGGAGGCGGCTGCTGAACCCGTCCCTGAGCCTCATGCCAGGCTTTCCAAGTGTGGCCCTTCAGCTCCCAGATGCCCTTGGACTGGAGCAGGTCTGACCACAGAGGTAAGAATGCTAAGTCCTGTTTTCCTGGTTCTGAGATGGATGGATGTGCAGGAGCGAGCAGTTGAATCATGTCTTAGCACCTCCACTTGCAGAACCTTTTGGCGCTGGTGCCTGGGACCTTGGCAGGGGTCTCAGTGACAGAACGACACCAGTGTAGGCTGGACAGGCCGCATTTGGGGTGAGGAGGGTCCCCAAAGCGGTTTTGCAGGTCGCCTCTGCTGAGTGGAGGTCTGTGGAGTTTCGGCCCAGGAATCACCGGGCTCCCAGCAGAGCACCACTGTATCGTGACGCCCTTGCCAGGGGAGGAAACTGAGCTCACAGTGCCTTCGTCCCTCACTGACGGTCAGTGAGCAGGAGAGGGCGAAGCCTGCGTTTAAACCCGGCCCTGCGTCCCCAGCTGTCGGCCCCTCGATGGGAGGACAAGCTGTCTGTACTTGTATGTTATGTAAACAGAATCATGCTGCAAACATGTTTGGTGTCTGACTTTTTCCTTCCACCGTTATGTTTGTGAGATTCACCATGAGGCAGGGATGGTTGTGACCGACGTCCCCTGGCTCTTTGCCACCTAGAACCCCACTGTGGGACTGCGCCTCGATTTATTTACCCATCCCACCCCTGACGGATGCTTTGCTGTTTCCAGTTCTTTATCAAGAGCATTATTATGAATATTTCAACTTTGAAGGTTGTGGGTAAACTGGTCTATGTGGACAATCACACCCTCTGTGAATAATGAGTGTGTCAGACTTCCCCCCCTCCCCATACCTTCTGTGTTTTATTTCTTTTCTTTATCCTCCACTGATTTTGAAAGCCTTCAGCCTTAAAAACGTTTGCTGTAGGTTTTAGGTAGACCCTCCCCCCATCATATTAAGGAAATCCCCTTCTATTCTGAGCTACTTAAATTTTTTACAAGATCATAAACAGATATTTTGAATTTCATCAAGTGAGTTTTCTCCATCTATTGAAATAACTATATTGTTTTATTCTTTGAATATGCTAATGCGGTGAAAGATAATTACAGATTTTCTGAAGTTAAGCATTAGATTCCTGGAGTGAACCCAACATAGTCAAGACGTGTTATCTTTTTTTACAAGCACAGAATTCATTTTGCTATTTATGAAGGATTATAGGCTTTATGTTCACGAATGAGGCTTTTCTATGATTTTTCGTCACTATGGTTCTTGAATTTTAGTACTCAAGGTATAGTAGACTCATAGAATATGTTGGTGAGTCTTTTTTTTTTCTTTTTCTTCTCAAATGATTTGCATAAGATTAGAGTGACACCTTCCATGAACGTTTGGTCGAACTTCTCTAAACTCTTCGGTGGCTGGTGCTTCTCAGTGGGAAAATCAAACAATTGGTTTGCTCATTTTAATGGTTTTGAGCTGTTTAAATATTCTATTTCTTTTGAGGTTTAAAAAAATTGTTTTTAAATGTTCATTTTTGAGACAGAGAGACAGAGTGCAAGTGGAGGAGGAGCAGAAAGAGAGGGAGACACAGAATCTGAAGCAGGCTCCAAGCTCCGAGCTGTCAGCACAGAGCCCGACATGGGGCTCAAACCCACGAACTGCAAGATCATGACCTGAGCCAAAGTTGGATGCTCAACCAACAGAGCCACCCAGGAGTCTCTAAAGATTTTATTTTTTTTAAAGTAATCTCTACAGCCATGTGGGGCTGTGACTCTTGATTTCAGCTCAGGTCATGATCCCAGGGCTGTGAGTGACATTGAGCCCTGTGTGGGGCTCTGTGCTGAGCATAGAGTCTGCTTGGGATTCTCTCTCTCCTCTGCCCCTCCCCCTGATCGCTTGGTTGCACATGCTGGACCTCTCTATCTCTCAAAATAATAAATAAACATTGAAAAAAAACCCTCCCTTTTCTAACAGCAGAAAGCTTTCTTCTGGTCAATATTTATTTCACATATTTTTTGCTTCCACCATTCCCTGTTCTTACGTTTGAAGGCATCCCTTGTGAATAGCACAAAGCTAAACTATTAAAACTTCTAGTGTGATAATGTCAGTCTAGCGTGTGGTGCATTTAGTCCTTTTCCATTCATTGTGATGACTGATGTGCGTGTATTTCTTTTTACCGTGGTGTTGCTTTTTGCTTTCTATTTATACCATTTCCTTCTACTCCTTGACTATTGATACTTCACATTTTTGTGTTCTAACTTTTTTTTTTTTTATCCTAATTGTTTAGAAGTTATTCTGTAGTCTCTGTATATTCTTTCATGGTTACCCTTGAAATATCACCCTGAAAAACTGCTGAACTCTTCCATTAGTCCCTCAACTCCCCCTACCAAGCCACACAAGCACGTCCTTCTTCTACCTTCACACAGTTGTCCTGCAGTATTTTGGTTTTTTACCTTTAAATATTTCTATTTCCATAAGTTAGCCACGGGCATTAGATATTAGTACTATTCATTACAGTGTTAATGTTTGTCCACTTACTTACCTTTTGCATCTCAGATCTTTCTCCCAGGACCCGTTTTCATTTTCTCAGAGTGCATCTTTTAAAAGTTCCGTTGGCTTAGGTCTGTTGGTGGCAAAATCTGTTTCTCTGAATATGTCTTATTTCACTTTCATGAGTGAAGGCCTTTGCGCTGGGTGGACAATTCTAGGTTGACTGAGATTTTCCCTTGTCATTCAGAAGATAGTATTTTACTGTCTCTTGGCTTTGGTTTTTGCTGTTGAGAAACTGGCCATCCGTCTATTATTCTCCTGAAGGTGATGTATTAGTTTTTAATGCTTTTAAGATCTATGGTTTGTTTTTGGTGTTTGGCATGCTAATTTCAACGTGTCTAGGTTTGGATTTACTTTTCTTTTGTTTTGTTTGCTCATTGCCATGATTACTGTGTCTTTACTCTTGTGTTTTTCATTAGTTCTAGAAGAGTACCTTTAAATTTGGCCTCAGGACATCTGGGTGGCTCAGTCGGTTAAGTGTCCTACTCTTGACTTTGGCTGAGGTCATGATCTTACAGTTTGTGAATTTGAGCCCCACATCAGGCTCTGCACTGACAGTGCAGAACCTGTTGGGATTCTCTGTCTCTCCCTTCCCTCATGCTCTCTCTCTCTGTCTCTCAAAATAAATAAACGTTTTTTGAAAAGTTAAATTTGGCCTCTGCCCCATCATCTCTCTTCCTCCTTCCCGGACTGTGGTTTGATATTGGAACTTCTCACTCTCTTTCCTGTCTCTTAACCTTTCTTTTGCACTTTACATCTTTTTCTTGGTGCCGCTTTCTGGGAAATTTCTACAGATAAATCTTCAGTTTCACTAATCCTCTTCATTTGTGTCTAATGTGCTATTTACCCCACCCTCTGAGTTTTTTAAATAGCAAAAACTATATTTTTCATTTCTAAAACTTCTGTGTCTTTTTCAAATATTCCTAGTCATATTTTCTATAGCTTTCTGCTGGTCCACCTCACAATTCCATTGTTTTCCTTAAACATTTCCTGTGTGACTATTCTCTATTCTGATTCTGAGAATTCCAAGATTTCAAATCTGTGTGGGTCTTAATCGTCCTTATTCCTGATGATTATCACTCACTATGATTTGTATCCTTGTGTGACGGGCTTTATGAGCATGTGCTGGGCTGGTCCTGATCTGTTGAAATCCCCAGAGTTTGAAGTGAGCACACCCCAGAGCGGGTTGTGTTTGCTTCTCCAGGAGCTAGGGACGCTGCTGCCCTGGTCCAGTGTCATTCCCTTCCAGTCCCTGCTCTAAACCAGAATGTCAGAGTCAGCTTCTCTTTTTGACACAGTGTTATTTGGAATGATTTTAGAGCGATGGCTCTGGTCTCTGACTATGTCTGGGTCTCCAAGCAGGCTTCCCTCACTTCTGTAAGCCCAGCAAAGAACTGTATTTTATGAAGGATATAGCCCTTCCGAAGCAGGAGGGCTCTTGAGATTGCTGGTCTCCCACACCGCGGGAAGTAGAACTTGGGGTCTATTTTTGCAGAAATAAAAGGGAGGTGTATGAGAATTCAGGGAAATGTGGGAATATTTCATTTTTAAAGTTAGCCTAACTGGGGCACCTGGGTGGGTCAGCTGGTTAAGTGTCTAACTTTGGTTCAGGTTATGATCTCATGGTTCATGAGTTGGAGTCCTGTGTCCCGCGTCGGGCTCTGTGCTGACATCTCAGGGCCTGGAGCCTGCTTCGGATTCTGTGTCTCCCTCTCTCTCTTCCCCTCCCCTGTTCATGCTTTGTGTCTCTCAAAAACTAAACATTTAAAAAAACTTAAAGAAAAGTGAGCCTAACTAAATGCTAGTTATTACTTGTGGTATCTCCTTTCCCAGATCTCATCTTGTCATTGTCCCCTGGCTGCTTCATGGGTATGAAGCTTGTTTCCTGAGTTCCAAGAGCTGACTGTCCTTTCTTCTCGTTAGCATCTCAAGAACACCCTGGCCCACTCCTCCCCATCCTGTAATGGCTTTGAGGGACCCAACTTGCAGGCTGGACCACATATAACGCTTCATGTTGGAATGCCATAGTGGACATGGATATAGGTCCATGGGAAGGGCTTGGGACCCAGGTTGGCCCAGTCCAAGTCTTCCCTGGAACTTTCTATATTGGAGGCAGAGACATCTCTCTTCCTGGATCGCAGATAGAAAACACATAGCTTGAGGTTTCCGATGGCCATCTCCTGTGTCATGTGGATCTGTGGCCTTGGCAACGTGTGGTTCTTAGCTGAGCTCAAGAAGATATTTACAAAAGGATTATAAAGAAGTTGGGGGTTACTGGCAGTGCATAGATTGAGACAGCTGTGGGAGGACCCCTTGCTGTGTCTTGCCTGGGACCTTTGCCACCTTCAGGGCAATGAAAGGGCCGTCCACGGCTTTGGGCCATCACCACCGTCCACCCAGCACAAGTGATCGCTAGGCTTATGGAGCAGGTAAGATTCAGATTCTCCTGGGGGGGTCCCTCCTCCCTTTTGAGAATTAGCTCACCTCTGCTTAACCTCAAAAGCGTAGGCTTGCCAGTAAATCTGACCTCCTAGTTCCTTTGAGTTTGAACCATCTGCAACATTAAAGTGAAACAATGGCTCCCTTTGAAGCACAGAAAAATTAACTGGAGCTAGGACTGTTCTGGTTTCAAGTGCTGTGAGAAAGGGACATGGGTCTGGGCGTAACTAGACGTGGGATTGGAAAACACCCAGAGCCTTCTGATTTCTGAAGAAGGCAAAATCAATGGGCAATTGTTTGGTGTCTCAAAGATCATTTTTAAAAAAGGCCATTATTGACTCTTGATTAGCCAGGCACACAGAAAGGAGAAGAATGCAGTCCCGGGTCATTTTGGCGACCTTCCGAGCCCCAGAAGGGTTCATGCTGAGAATATTCCTTTAAGTCAGCATTTCCAGATCACCCCCCAGCCCCTCCCATGGAATCACTACAGGATCAGAACGGAGGGAGAACATTAATAAAAGCTGGTCCAATGTGGAATTAATTCAATTACACAGTCAGCGGAGAAACACTCAGATCCCCTGGAGCCAAAGGCAATTTCTTTAAAACTCCTGATGTCTTGCAGTTCAAATGTGATGAATATCACTGTCAGTCTTTAAATTCTGCAATAAAAGACACAAGTATGCTAAGACTTGACAGGAGGTTGTTTACTTTCCCATCTATTCCTCCCAAATTCTGAGCATGCTTGCAAATCACATTTTTTTAAAATGAGAATGTGTCCAGCGTTCGACTCAAGAAAATATTACATAATAAAAGTGAACACGGCTTTCTCATTGTGTATTCGCCATTGTTCTAGATTCCTTGCACGTATGAAGCCATTGGATCATCACAACCCTATGATTGTGTGCTCTAGCTCCTTCACACGGATGAAACACCGGTGCATGGATGGGTTAAGAGCCTTGCCCAAGATCAGCTGAGTGATCAGCCTGCACTTGGCGCCTGGGCAGTCTGGTTTCAGAGCCTGTGTCCTCACCACCACCACCACGGAGAGCCACGTGATGCATGGAAACAGCAAGTGAACCAGGAAGAAGTGGATTCAGATCCAGTACTATCATTCACAGTGGGAGCATCTCTGAGACCCTGCTCATCACCGAGACTCAGGTCCTCTTTTGGGAAATGCCATAGTACTTGTGTGGCAAAGATTCTAAAATTAAGATAATTGATAATAATTAGAATACAATGATAACAATAAAGAAGATAACAGTGTGCAGCAGGGGCCTGGCTCAAAATAAGCATTTCATAAGGTTTGGCTACTAGAAGGTAGGATGTTTTAATTCTACAGTTTTGATCTGAGAGGTACAGATCTTCCCTGACTTACGATGGGGCTTACGGTCCCAATAAACTCATCACAAGTTGAAAATATCTTGAGTCAAAAATGCATGTAATACACTTAACCTCCTGAACATCAGAGTCTCGCACACCTTAAATGTGCTCAGAACACCTACGTCGGCCTACACTTGGGCAACATCGACTCACACGAAGCTTATTTGATAATAAATGTTGACAGTCTAGGATGTACTGTACTGAACGTGAAAACAGACAGGTGGTCCGTGAATTCACTCTGTGGTCCAGGGGCTGACGGGAGCACACGGTTTGCTTCTCGGAAAACCGTCTGTAGTTAAATACAGCGTGTGACTCAGAATGGTAGCACCAGTACGTTTTCCTTGATGGCATTTTCCAACCCAACTCCTTTAAGCCAGTTTGCTTCTGTGATCAGTTTTCTAAATGGTATGATGCTTCTACATTTTTCTATTTTGTCTTCAATTTATAAACATTTTCTGCATTGAGATTAATCATTTTTTTGTCAGTGTTTTTGACAATATCAAACGTGACCAATGACTGCTTCTGCTACTGTGAGCTTTCCTTCGCGGGAATTATTTCTACCAAATTCGGTCTTCACCAGCCGAATTCTATGGATCCAAGCATCGTAAAGAAAATCTGGTTCTAGCCTGTACCTTTAATTGGTAACAACCTTTTACTATTGGCACTTTTCGCCACAGTTGAATTTACATTGTGTTAATAAATGTCTACTGTTTTTCTGGGGCAAATTTTTGAAGTTCTCATTGTCACCAACAAAAATGTTATATTTTTTTTTCCAGCAATGAATAGTGTCAGTTAAATTTTGTTTTAAGCCTTTTGAGAGAATTCCAGATTCACATTCAGTTTTAAGAATGAATACAGGGACGTCTGGGTGGCTCAATCGGTTAAGCGCCCAACTTCGGCTCAGGTCATAATCTCACAGTTTGTGGGTTTCGGCTCCACGTCAGGCTTTGTGCTGACAGCAAGCTCAGAGCCTGGAGCCTGTCTTCAAATTGTGTACCTCCCTCTCTTTCTGACCCTCCCCTGCTCATGCTGTCTCTCTGTCTTTCAAAAATAAATAAAAAACATAAAAAAATGAATGAATACAGAGAGACTCTGTGTCCCTTTGCCAGTGTTTCCTGATCACATTTCATAAACTATGGTTTAGTCCACCCCCCCTTCCTGCCCCAGGACACTGACACTGACACAATCCAGACACAGCAGGTTTTCATCATGGGAGGGGCTGTCTTGTTGCCTTTTACGGCCACGCCCACTCTGCTCCACCTGGACCCCGGGAACCCTGCTCAGCTCCCTAAGTCTGTGACCTGTCCTTTCCATGATGTTCTATAAATACAGTCATGCACTATGTATCCGTTTAGGATTGACTTTTTTTTACTCAGCATAAATCTCTGGAGACTCATCCAAGTGGTCATGTGTTTCAATAGTTGTTCCTCGGTGTGGATGTGCCATTGTTTATTTAACCCTTCAGCCATGGAAGGACATCGGGGTCTCCATCTCTGTGTCCCTCTCTGTCTCCCTGCTTGTGGGTACCTACTTCCAGAACTTCATGTTCAATTGCTGTCTTCCTCCACTGAATTGCTTTTGCATCTGTGTCAAAAATCTGGGACACCTGGGTGGCTCAGTCGGTTGAGTGACTGACTTTGGTCTCAGCTCAGGTCCTGATCTCACGGTTCATGAGTTTGAGCCCTGCATGGGGCTCTGTGCTGACAGCATGGAGCCTGCTTGGGATTTTCTCTCTCCTTCTCTCTCTGCGCCTCTGCTATTTGCTCTCTCTCTGTTTGTCTCTCTCTCTCAAAATAAATAAATAAGAAAAATTTAAATCTGATTAGACATATTTACGTGGGCCTGTTTCTGGTGTCTCTATTCTGTTCCAGTGAGACAGGTCGATACCACAGTCTTAATTACGGCAGCTCCGTGTAAGTCGTAAAGTTGGAGAGACTGATTCCTCCCACTTAATTTCCCTGTTCTGAACTTGTTTTGGCTATTATGAGTCCCTTGTCTTTCCATATACATTTTATGTTTTTTTAAAGTTTTTGTTTTTGATGTTTATCTATTTTTGAGAGAGAGAGAGACAGAGCACGAGTGGGGGAGGGACAGAGAGAGAGGGAGACACAGAATTGGAAGCATGCTCCAGGCTCTGAGCTGTCAGCACAGAGTCCAACTCAGAGCTCGAACTCACAAACTCTGAGATCATGACCTGAGCCGAAGTCGGACACTCAACTGACTGAGCCACCCAGGCGCCACCTCCCATATACAGTTTAGAATACCCTTGTCCGTATTCTAGGATTTTGGTAGGAACCGCAGTAAACCTGTGTGAGTTTGGGGGGAATTGACATCTTTATGATGCCATCTCTGACCCATGGACAGTGTGGCCCTTGTTTACTTAGATCTTCTTTGATTTCTTTCATCTGCATTTTGCAGTTTTCTGCAGAGAAGTCTTACACATGTGTTGTTAGATTCACATGCAAGTATTTTTTAAGCAACTGTGAATGGTACTTCTTTTTTTTTTTTTCCAGTGACTACGTGTTTGTTGATCGTATAGAAATGGATTGATTTTTGCATGTGTTGATCTTAACATTTTGTGACCTCGCTGAAAGCACTTATTAGAAGATTTGTGTCAGTTCCTTGGGGTTTTCTACATAGACCACTGTGTCGTCTGCACGAGTAGTTCTGTTTCTTCCTTTCTAATCTTACCTATTATTTCCTTTCCTTGCCTCCTGATCCCAGATCTGATAAGGGCCAGGAGAGTGGACATCCCTCCTTGCTCTTGACCCTGGATAATAGCATTCTTCTCTCACTATTGGGAGAAACGCTAATTGTGTATTTTTTATAGATGCTTTTTACCAAGTGGAGGAGGTTGGCTCTATTTTTCTGAAAGTATTACTTATGACTGGGTGTTGAATTTTGTCAATGGTTTTTTCTGTGTCCATTGATATGGTCTTATGATTTTCTTCTTACATGAGTTACTAAGACGGTGATTGATTTTTAAATATTGAATCAGCCTTGAATTCTTGGAATAAACTCCACTTGGTTGTGGTGTATGATTCTTTTTATACATCGTTGAATGCAACTTGCCAACGTTACCTTGAAGATTTTTATGTCTACGTTCAAAAAGGATGTAAGCCTGTGGTCTCATGTTGGCCTCGTGCCATCCTTGTCTGGCTTGGTCTCATGGTGATACTCACTTCAGGACACGAACAGGGGAGGGCTCCTTTCTCTCTTATTTTCTGGAAGACATGGTATAGAATTGGCATCAATTCCCCTGTAAGTGTTTGTGAAATTCTTGAGTGAAAATCATCTGGGCCCGAAAGTTTGGGAGGAGAGTTTTTAAATGATGAGTTCAATTTCATCAGCAGCTGTAACTGTTCAAATGATCTCTTTTGTGCTGGGCGAGTCTGTGATTTTGGGGGACTTGGTCCATGTGGTGAAGTTCCCAAATTTCTGGGTGTAAAGTGGTTTACAGCATCCCCTCGCGGGGTAGGGTCTGGGGTGATATCACTGTTTTATTTATGATGCTGGAGTTTGCGTCTTTCCTTTGTCCATTTTATCCAACTTGGCAAAGAATGCAGACTGTGTTTCATTGTTTTCTTCTATGTTTTTGTGTTTTCAGTTTGATTGAATTCTGCTCTTCCCTTTGTTATTTTATTCCTGCTCCGAGTGTATTCTGCTTTTTTTTAGGTTCTTGAGGCGGGAGCTTAGATTATGGCTTTGAGATTTTTCTCTTTCTATAGTGTGAACTTGGTGCTCGACTGTCTCTGCACCACGTTAGCTGAGGCCACGAGTTTGATAGGTTTTATTTTCGTTAAGTTCAGAGTATTTTTTTTTTAATTTTTCAAAATGCTTATCTATTTTTGAGAGAGAGAGAGAGAGACTGAGCATGATTGCGGTTGGGCAGAAAGAGAGGGAGACACAGAATCGGAAGCAGGCTCTAGGCTCTGAGCTGTCAGCACAGAGCCTGATGCGGGGCTCAAACTCGAGATCATGACCTGAGCCAAAGTCAGAGGCATAATTCACTGAGCCACCCAGGTGCTCCCAGAGTATTTTCAAAATTTCCTTTGAGACTTTGCCTGATGGCTTATTCAGAAGTGTTCTATCGGTTTCCAGGTGTTGGTTCCCTGTTGTCCCTGTTGCTGATTTTCTAGTGGGATTCCACTGTGGTCAAAGAGCGCATTTCGTATAATTTCAATTATTTAAATTTCTTAGCTTGATTTTATGGCCCAGGATGAGTCCTGTCCTGATATGTGTTCCATGGGCGCTGGAAAAGACCTCTGTTCTGCTGCTGTTGGGTGCAGTCTTCCATAAATATTGATTAGATCCTGTGGGCTGACGGTGGTGTTGAATCCTTGGGTCTTTGCTGATTTTTGTTTAGTATTTCTATCAGCTGTTGAGAGAAGGGTATTCAAGTCTCCAACTACATTCTAGTTGATTCTAGCGAGTTGTCTGTTTCCACTGGTTTTGCTTCATCTATTTTGTAGCTGGGTTGTTTGATCATCCGTGCTTCGAGTTGCTGTGTCTTCTTGGGGGATATTTCTCTCTGTTTGTGGTGGTTTTATTTTATTTTGCAGTACACTGTATCTTATATTAAATATAGCCACCATTTTGCAAATCTTTTCCTCTAGTCTCTGATATGTTTTCTCCTTCTTTTGATCAGGAATTTTTTTTCTTTTCTTGAGTTTCAGAAATTTGACTAGGACATGTCTCTGTGAATTTCTATGAGTTTACCCTTTTTGGGGGGTTATTCAACATCTTGAATATGTAAGCTTAGTTCTTTTGCCAAGTTTGTAAAATGTTCAGCCATTATTTTCTTGAGCATCTGTTCAGCCCTGTCTGCTTTGTCTTCTTCCATGAATGCTGGGTCTTTTGTCCAACGTGTCCAGGAGGGTCTGCTAGCTTTTCTTTCTTTTTTTTTTTTTCCTCAGCAAATTTTCTGTTTCTCAGTTTGGGTAATTTTGACTGTTTTGTCTTACACTTCCCCGAAGCTCTCTGTCCCCTCCATTCTGCTGTTGAGCCTGTCCACTGAGCTTTTTGTTTTTGTTTTTGTGTTTTCCAGTTGTGAACTTTCCATTTGGTGACTCTTTACCTTTTATTTCTTTGTGGAGACTTTCTATTTGCCAAGAGTTGTTGTTTCTCCCCATTTATTTCAAGTGTATTCCTAGTCGCTTGTGGAAGCAAGTTTATTGTGTCTGCTTTAGAATTTTTAGCTCTCTTTTTTTTCATATAGTTTATTGTCAAGTTGGTTTCCATACAACACCCAGTGCTCTTCCCCACAAGTGCCCTCCTCCATGACCATCACCCCCCTTCCCCTTCCCCCTCCCCCTTCAGCCCTCAGTTTGTTCTCAGGATTCAAGAGTTTCTCATGATTTGCCTCCCTCCCTTTCCCTGACTCTTTTCTCCTCCTTCCCCTCCCCATGGTCCTCTGTTAGGTTTCTCCTGTTAGACCTATGAATGCAAACATATGGTTTCTGTCCTTCTCTGCCTGACTTATTTCGCTTAGCATGACACCCTCTAGGTCCATCCACTTTGCTACGAATGGCTAGATTTCATTCTTTCTCATTGCCATGTAGTATTCCATTGTATATATATACCACATCTTCTTGATCCATTCATCAGGTGATGGACATAGGGCTTTTTCCCTGATTCGGCTATTGTTGAAAGTGCTGCTATGAACATTGGGGAACATGTGGTCATATACACCAGCACTCCTGTATCTCTTGGGAATATCCCCCAGCAGTGCAACTGCTGGGTGGTGGGGATCTTTAGCTCTCTCTCCCATTTATCATCTTCATGTTGTCTTTTTCATTCGTTTGAGACATTCTTGGTTCTTGGTGTGATGAGTGATTTTTAGTTGAAGCCTGGTCATTCTGAACTTCATAAGACTGGATTTAATGTAAACCCTCTGTTTTTCCAGGCTTCTCTCTCACTGCTCCTGAAGGAGGGAGGTTGAGGCCTTGTTCCTACTGGGCGGAGGTGGGAGTCCAGGCTCTGCTGCCACCTGAGATGTGTGTGTGGGGCTCCTCATCACTGCTAGGGGTGGGTGGGAGCACTCACTCCCTTGAGGCCACACAGATACTCCCTGGCTGCTGGGTGGTGACAACGCTCCTCACCGTCCACTAGGTTTTGTCTTTCACCACTCAGCAGGAAGAGGAAGGAGCACACTGTTACTGCATGCTGGTGGTGGTCATGGTGGTGGTTGTAGTCATGGTGGTCATGGTGGTGGTGGTCATGGTGGTCATGGTGGCGGTCATGTGGTCATGGTGGTGGTGGTCATGGTGGTCATGGTGGCGGTCATGTGGTCATGGTGGTGGTCACATGGTCATGGTGGTGGTCATGGTAGGGGTAGGGGTGAAGGTGGTGATAGTGGGAGTGGTGGTCATGGTGGGGGTGGTGCACTGGGCTCTGGGCACTATGCCAAACTGCTTACATTCACTCTTTAATCATGCCTCACGAGTATGAATTATAACTCTGTTTTTCAGATGAGCAAAGCCAGGCTCAGGAAGGTAACTTCCTCAAAGTTGCACATTAGCTGAATCAAGGGGAGGTGCTAGGTTCGAGGGAGGTCCGGAACATCTTACACACTATTCCAGAATGCTGGCAATGCACGTGGCATCTGTCTGGAACAGCGGATTAATTCGGGGGAGAGGACAAAGTTGGAAGCAGAGGCAAGATGTAGGAGCCCTTCCATTTTTCAGCAAAGAGGTGAGGCCCCGAGTAGCCCTCATCGGGGGAGCCCAGGGCAGGTGAGGACACGATATAGGGAGAGGGTCTTGCTCCTACTACATAAGTAGGAACGTGTGACTGTCATGCTGCCCTCCCAACAAAATCCCTTCCCAGGTTACCTTTCATGTCATTTCCAAAATACTAGTGAGACAATTGGGTTTATTGTCTTTCTTTTCTAAAGACAAATGTTGCATTAGGGGCTTTTAAAGAAAACCTTTAGAAATTTTTGATAGAATGTTCGAGATGTGATGGGTTAAATTCTACTCAGCTCTGGCTCCTTACTTTAAAAATGTCATGTTCCCAAATCATGCTTAGTCATTCATTCAGACTAGTTAGGTCAATTAGACACAGTGTGCGTAGACAGATGACATCACCTACCCCTTTCAGGAGAGACAGGGGAGAAATAGAGGGGAAAAGAAAGATTCCAGTTGAATTATGTTCCAAAAGACTGGATAGGACTGGCCAAAGAGGGGACATGTGCAAAGAATCAGACCAGAAGATTCTCGGATAGCATGGCTGTGGCAAAGCAGTGGTCCTGAAGGACTTAAAAACATATCCTAACAACACAGAGGGAAAGCCAGAGCTCACAAACTGGGGTGAACTGCAGAGAGCCATTTGTCAAAAACACGCCACAGAACACCAATTCCATGGAGTGATCTAAGGAAAAAAGGGTCTCATGGTTCGTGTAAAAGACTAGGTTAGAGAATTAAATTTCTTTGCTGCAGGGCTTGTCAGAGACCTTATAACTTTCAGGTGCATTATAAACTCCCAAGAGGGGATGCAGCACACAGGGTTCCAGAATCTGCTTGTTTTCAGAAATCCCCCCAACTCACTCATTCACACAGTCTTTTTTTTCTTTCTTGGAGATTTCTTGTGATCTCACACTTCACCTCACATAGATTATTTCATCATCCCTCCAAACATCTCTTTTCAGTACCGGTTATAATTTGCAAGTTCTGGGACAGGACAAGACTTACCACCCAGACTCGATCCCCTACTGTGGATTTTCCTCTACTTTCTCAAAAAACGCGCCTGACGCACCCTTCGAAGACGACTTCAGCGCTCAATGACTATTTTCTATTTAAATCAGAATTTACAAAGGCAGGCAGTTTTCTGAACCCCCCACACTTCTACCCCAACCCTCCCGGCTACCCCCAGGGAATCAGAGAACTCGTTCACTAGAGGACACTGCAGTATTTTATATACTTTGTCAAATCAACGCTCAGTTACAGTCGGATTACCATGCACCCCTAGGCCCCTGTCTGCAGCTCCTGGCTCCCGCCCTCCGCAGCCCTGCGGCCCCGCCCGGGGCTACGCCTCCTCCCAAGCCCTCCGGTCCAGGAAGCTGCCGGCCAGCGCGCGTGCCTGCTGCCTCTGGGAGGCCCTGGAGAGTTTCTGGAATTCCTGGAACGTGTTGTCCTGCTCCCGGGAGATCTGCTCCATCCTCTGCCCCTTCCTCCTAATGGCCTCCTTGATGCCCTCGACGTGGCACTTCTCCTCCTTCTCGGCTTTCAGCTTCAAGACGCGGTGGTTCTTCTCCCGCAGGACGCTGAGCTCGCGCGCGCTCTGCGCCCTGTCCCCGCCGCTCCCGGCCCGCGGCGCCCTGCACTCGGCCAGCTCGGCCAGCAGCCGCCTGTGCGCGCGCGCCTGCTCCTCGGCCTCCGCCCGCCGCCCCGCCTGCTGCAGCGGCTCCTCCTGCGGCCGCTGCGCCCCGGGCCGCAGCTCCTCCGCGCGTTCCTGCGCCAGGCCGTGCTGCGCCTCTCGGCACCGCTGGGAGCTCTGCTCCAGGGACAGCTTCTTCAGCAGCTCCTCGGCCTTGGCCTGGCAGTCCAGGAGGACCTTCCGGGCCTGGTAGTTGACGAGGGAGCTGAGGTTGGTCTCCTGCACCTTTTTCTGTGTTTCCAGGGTCTGCAGGCTCTTCCGGGGACAAGCCCGCTCCGGCCTCTCCAGCGGTTGCGCCGTCCTCTTGCACTGCAGCTCGCCGCTCTGCCTGGGGGTCGCCGGCGTCCGCGCGGCCTTGGGGGCGGCCTGGGCCTCCGCGCGGGCTCCCTCCCGATCCTCCTCCGGCCGCACCCTGCACGCTCGCTCCGACCTGGAGGTCGTCCCCACGGGGCCGTCGCGCCGTGGGACGCGCCGCTCCTTCTGCCGCCACTGCTCCTGGCTCTCCTGCAGAAGCAGCTTGCGCTCCCTCTCCAGCGTCACCTGCACCTTCTGGTCTGAGCGCTTCAGCTCCTCCCAGGCCGCAGCCGCCTGCTGCTGCAGCTCCCGCATCCTCTGCGCGTTCTTGAGGCGGGTCAGCACCAGGGCCACGATCTTCTGGTCCCTGGAGGACATGACTGCCTCCTCCAGCTTGTTCTTGAGGAGTTGGGTGTGCAGGCTCTGCAGCACCTTGTTGGGCACTGAGGGCTGGGAGAGCTGGGTGGCTAAAGATTCCACGGGGTCACTGCCTTCCTGCTTGTGGGCGCACACGCAAGCCGACTGCGCCCTGAACTCCTGGGACTGCACCGAAGACCTGTCGGACAGAGCCGAGGACGGGGACCAGTGACCCGGCCCTCTGTACAGCGGCACTGCCCACTGGTCTCGGCTCTGCGCCCTCTCCACCTCGAAGGTTCCGCTCAGGGGGCTGTACGCTCCCTCGGGGTGAGGTGGAGGCGAGTCTCCCTGGGCGGGAGGGCAGTGCTGAGGCCCTCGGGACTGCAGGCCGGGCTGCCATCGCCAGGCCGGGCTGTGCGCGCTGCCCCTGGGCTGAGGCTTGGGCCCGGGCTCGCCCCAGATGTCCTCCAGGCGCCGTCCGCGGGGCCGGGTCTTCCTGGCACGACCCGGGGGTCTCGCCGCCATGTCAGTGAGGCTGCAGCTCTCTCGCGGCGAGTCGGGGCACCTGCGCAGGCGAGACCGCGCGGTGGATGTGCAGCACGTGTGCGGCCAGGGCGCCCCGGCCTCGCTCCCCAAGCCCGGGGTTGCACCCCCGGAGCACAGGCAAGGATCGGTTTCGGTCCCCTGGCTGCGCCACCGCGCCGCCGCCGCGCGCTCCCGGCCCGGGTCCAGGAGGGAGCGCGGGGAGACGTGGCCCAAGCCCTCCATGCTCGCGGCCCACGTGTAGCCCGAGGGTCTCAGCTCCCCAGCGCTGCGGTGGCTGGGAGGGCGGGGGGGGGGGACCCTGCTCCGCTCCTGTGACGCTCTGACCACTTCACAATGCGCTCCGGCCCGGCCTTCTGACAGCCCCGCGGCCAGAGCACGGATCAGGGGCCCCCAAAACTGACGGTGCAAGGCGAACCCCGGTGTCTTAGGCGGGAACTGAAGTCGCATTTGTACACCTTCAAATGGCAGGCTTTTAATGGAACTCGGGGGAGGGCGTCATCCCAGGCGTGGAACGAAAGGGATGGGGTGAGGTGCGTTGGTGGGTGGGTGGGGGAGGGTGCCTGTGTGCGTTCACAGCCCTTCCCATGCTTAACGGGTTTAAGTTAGCAAGCCCCAGTATGTTTTCTTTTTCACTTTAGAAAAGGAAACAGACTAGTCTATTTTTTCCCCTAGCCTAGCAATTACTGCTTTTGCCAAAATATGAATGTTGTGTGCACACTCCTGAACAGCATCAGATTATTCTTCCTTGTTGGGGCACCGGGGCTGCTGGGGCAAGCATTGGATCTGGTCCCTCGAAGTCGAGTCTGAATCTCCTCTGCCACTTTCCACCCGCGGGACCTGGGACGTTCTGGAAAGGTGGAGCAGAGGAGGGGTCTGACATCAGGCAGCCAAGCTGTCCTGAGGGTCAAGGGCTTAGCTGTCCAGGCTTTTAATAAATGTTACCTGGATGTCCTGCTAGGCCTCAGAAGTTGCGAGACTTCAGCTGCGGGTTTCCAGAAGCTTCCATAGGTCCCTAGCTTGAGATGAGAATGGAATTAGCGCTCTGAAGCGGCCCAACCTGTTCATGCCCCGCCTCTGGCTATGTCCCCTCCTTTCTCCGGGGTGCAGTGAGGAGACAGTCCTGGGCAGTATTGTTGAATATGGTCTCTCCTTAAAGAAGAGAAATGAGGAGGACTCCCCCCCACCTCCCGGCCCGGACCCCCTGCACCCACATCTCCTAATGTCACAACAGCCCAGCCTGGCAGGGACAGTAACGTTGGTAACACTCCCTGAAGACAAGTCTGTGGCTTGGCTCCCTTCACTATTTCCCCCCGGTCACTTGATCAATGGTAGGGTGTTCAGATTTGGAGGTGGGCCTTGGCAGGTACTTAGGGGTAAAGGAGGTCATGAGGGTGGGGCCCCATGATAGCACTGGTGTCCTTGTAGGCAGAGGAAGAGAGCGCAGAGTGGCCTCCCTGCCCTGTGAGGATGCAGCAGAAGGTGGCCATCTGTAAGGCGGGAATTGAATTGGCTGGCGCTTTGATCTTGGCTTCCCTGTCTCCTCACCTGTGACTAGAATGTTCCGTAGGCTCCCCGGCTCACGGTGTTAGCCGCCTGAGCTGCTGGAGATGAAATGCTTTCAAGAAAATGAGGATTGCGTGTCCACCAGAGGGTCCTGGTGGCTGTGTTCTTGCAGCCAGGTGGTGGCACCCTTGACCAGAGTGACCGAGCCCTCCCCCGGCCGCCCTGCTTGGGTCACATGAGATCATTTTAGTGCATCTGCAGCTGAGAATAAGATTTCTGTAGGTGCTACTGACACCATCATTAGAGATCATTTTGTAACTGTCATTTTTACTAAGAGGTAACTTCTTTAAAAATTAAGTTAGATTTGAAATGGAATAATTTAAGTTAGGAAATATTTAGGCCTGGACTGAGAGGTGCTGCTTTCCAAGCATCCCACGTCTCTGTTAACATCTTAGTCAAACATCTGAATATGGCTCTGGCCAGTGCCAGGCCGCTTCCAGTCACAGCAGAGCAAAGCGAAGGTGTCATGGGGGGGACAGCAGAGCCATCCCAGGGCCAGGAGACCTGCTCTTGGCCAGCGCAGCAGCCGGGGGAGTCTCTTCCAGTGGCCAGTTCACCCCAAGTTTTCGGTTTCTTCAGCCCTGCAAGAAATTATCTGTGGATTTCTTTCAACCCCAAATGTAACCGGAAAGAGGGAGTTCAAGCTAGGAAACACTGGGGCCTTCATTCTGAAAGCGAAAGTGAGTTAATCCATGGAGAGCACTTACTGGAGTGCCTGGCATGTGCTTGCCACCTTATAAATACCAGCCTCTAGAATCATTGTGATCTTTAGGCCTAGAGCAGTAAAAATGGGTCAGCGTGGGGCTGATTTATTTGTTTACTTATTTATTTATAATTTTTTAATGTTTTATTTGTTTTTGAGAGAGAGAGAGAGAGAGAAAGAGAGACAGTGTGAGCAGGGGAGGGTCAGACAGAGAGGGAGACACAGAATCTGAAGACAGGCTCCAGGCTCTGAGCTGTCAGCACAGAGCCTGACGTGGGGCTCGAACCCATGAACAGTGAGATCATGACCTGAGCTGAAGCCGGACCCTCAACTGACTGAGCCACCCAGGAGCCCTAGTGTGGGGGTGATTTAAAGACCAGGTTTGGAGCAGAGCCGGGCAAAGAACCCAAGGACTCAGATTCCCACTCTGGGCTCTTGCTTCCCCGAGGGCTCCCTGAATTCCTCATGGAGTTGAGAATCCTCACCTCCGCTGATGATTGAATAAGGGACACGGTCTCTGCCTCAGCATGGCACAAATATCTGCTGAAAATCTAGGCCAGGCCAGAGAAGATCATTTGGGCCCGTTGCCCACAGCACTGCCAGGAGACGTACCCAGGTCACAGACGGTGGCACTACCCACCCGTGGGATCCCCGCAGACAGAGATGGGCGGGAGCTCACACCGGGCAGAAGCCGCGTGGCTGAGGGGCGTGTGTGCGTGTTTCATATGGTGGGAGGGCCTGACCAGTGGGACCCCCATCGGTGTGGGCTGGGTCCTGGCAGGGGTGGAGCTGGAGGGCTTTAGGCAGCTCTGAGGTCCCTGCCCCTCTGTCCTCAGAGCAGCTGAGCACTTTACCTCTTTTATATCCTGGGGCTCTTGGTAACACCTCGCTGAAGAGAATTGGGGTTCTGCTTATAAAACAGGGTTGAAATCCACTGTGTAGACAATAGTGAAGAATCCATTCATTTCTTGGAACCGGAAGAAGTGGTCCGATCGGGTCTGTATTTTGAAGCTCACCCTGGCAGCAGCGTGGAAGGTAAACTGGGCCAGTGGGTGGCTGGTTCAGGAATCCAGGTGAGCAAGGGGTAAACCCGGAGGGTGGCCAGGGGACCGGAGGGGTTGGGTCAGAGGTCTGGGGACCGGGACCTGCGGGGGCCTGGGCTGGTGTGCTCGGTGGACATGACCTTGGGAGCAGAGGCCTGCGATGGCACGGGAGCCCCACAACATGGAACAGCAAGCAGAGTGCCTGGAAGACACCACACAGAACCAGGCAGAGAAGCCGCTCCTCTGAGGGAGAGCCTCAGTGGTGGAGCCCAGAGGCGGAGGGTGGGCATCCCACTGAGCCCGGGAGGAGATGTTTCTTGAACGCTGAGCCACCAGGCATCCATTCCCTTGATAAACTGCAAATAACCGGTCTCCTTTTATTTGGCAGAAAAATCCTCAATACATTTCTCTGGAGGCCCTAGAATTTGGGCCTTCTGCCAAATAAAGACCTGGGCCTCTTTTTTTCCGTTTGTTAGAATCTTGGAAAATATGGCAAACTTGCCCTGACCCCATCATTCAGATAAGTCTGTGAAATGGGGGTATGCTCTGTGCCCTTGGCGGAAGGTTCTGGCGACTCTGAGCTCCGTCTCACGAAAGCTGCTTGTTCCCGGAGCTGGTCCGTGGGTGGTTGTGGCTGTCATGACTTCGGAGTGTAGAACACGCACGGATCGCAAAAACCGTGAGAGAGGGTAAAATATCTCAACACTGCTATCTTGGTTACTTGGGATGGTATTTTGAACACAGTGGACTAAAGAAAATATCAAAATTAATTTCACATGTTGCTTGTTTTAATCTCCTAGTTAACTTAAAATTGCATGTATATGTAATATTTATCGTGGCATATTTCTTTTTTTAATTTTTTAATGTTTATTCATTTTTGAGAGAGAGAGAGACAGGCAGAGCACAAGAGGGGAGGGGCAGGGAGAAAGGGAGACACACAATCTGAAGCAGGCTCCAGGCTCCGAGCTCTCAGCACAGAGCCTGACTCGGGGCTCAAACCCACGAACCATGGGATCATGACCTGAGCTGAAGTCGGACGCTCAAAATGACTGAGCCACCCAGGTGTCCTGATTGTGGCATATTTCTACTGGATTAGTTTGAAATCGGCTTTTCTAAGAAGGTGATATTTGGGTCAAAAGTTTTTTTCTCAATGGCTGGATGACAGGGTCAAGTATTAGTTTCCAAAATCCAGCTGTGGAGCCCAATCTCACAGGAATTCTGTCCTTCCCACCCACCGCACTTTTTCCTCACCTCGCCCAGCAAAACAGCCCCAAAATTACAGGGTCTGCAGACACAGTGAGGGCCACTCGGGACATGTGAGTGCAAGATATGGGCGCATGCAAAATGCCCCGCAGAACGGTGCAGAAAGAAAAAAGTCCTGTGTGAACACCCAGGACAGTAACAGAACATTTATGCTAATGCAGCACCAGGAATGAAAATTGTAGCCTGTAAACTCCTTCCTTTAGAAAAAGAAAATAGTGGCCTAAGCGCCTGGAACTATGACAGGTTTCCACGGAAACCATCATTTACCCACGATGCACACATTCCACATGGGAGCTGCTGCGTGTAAGGGCGTTGCTCTGCATGCTGCGTGTGCAGACCTTTCCCAGGAGCAGTGCAGGGGTGCAGCCCTCCGCTCCCAGGGCAGAGAGGGGGTGTCCCCAGCCCGGCCGCCAGCCCAGCTTCCACACAGCGGCACTGTGGAATCACAGCCGGGGAAAGTAGTGTGTGGATGAGGGGGCAGGGCCCAATTCTCATGAAGAAAGGAAGGGGGCACAAGAGTACTTTCAGAGCAGACGGTGAGCTCACCTCTGTGGTGGGTCAGGGGACCCACTAATGGTGACAGACGCACAAAAGGGCACAAGGCAGTTATTTATTTTTGAAACCTTATGACAAAGAGTTTGTAATGCTAAACCTAGAAAGAGGCTTTTCATGTAGAAACCAGGGTGGGGGGGGGAGGTTGCACGTCATAACTTGCCCGATTTGGGGTCACCTCTTCATCCTCAACATAACAGACATTCTGTTGAATGTTTTCTGAAAAGAACATGCTTTGTCAAAACTTAAAACAAAAGTGTGGGTTTTTAAAAGTCTGCCTTTCCCCCTGGTTTGTTAAAATGGAGCCTGGAGTTTTTAACTTCAAAGGAAATGTGCTTTTCAGAAGCTCTGTGGGAGGGAGGGCCGCTGGGCAGAGGGGTCTGGGGACCGACTGTGCACCTCCTATGACACCAGGTGCATGCCACTGCTTTGCTGTGTCATCAGCGGGTAGGCACCCTCGGCCGCAGAACCCCCAGCCTCCGTGTCCAGCATGTGCCTCTCATGCTCTCTCGTGGCCTGTCAGGGCGCCAGCCCTGCTCCTTGCTGGTTCGGTTCCGAAGCGGGGCCACACACGGGGCCCCGTGAGTACTTGATTAACACAGTCCTCTGCCAGGAAGCTCTTACACAGAGAGGATGGACGGACTCCTTTTGTCCCCGTAGGAGTGCGGGCATCTGCAGTGCCCGCTTCTGCTGCACACGTTGTACTTCTGTGGAAAGGCACACTCCTTCGTTCATCGAGGCACTGAGCATTTAAAAATTTTAATGTTTTATTATTTATTTTAGAGAAAGAGACAGAGTGCAGAGCACAAGCAGGGGAGAGGAAAAGAGAGAGATGGAGACTCGGAATCCGAAACAGGCTCCATACTGTCAGCACAGAGCCCGATATGGGGTTTGAACCCCTGAACTGCGAGATCATGACCTGAACCCACCAACTGAGCCACCCAGGGGCCCCAAGCCACTGAGCATTATTAAGCCTGTTGTTGGCATACAGTGGGTATGAAGATTAAGACCCAGTCCCTGGTCTTTGCCAACTTAGACATACCTGGTGGACAGTAGTAATCGCCAGAAGGAAGATCTTGAAGTCTCAGGGGACTTCCCAGGTGGAGGAAATCCTTCCGGATCTCGGGGCTGTGCGTGGGGATGGGTCACTGCCCTCTCCCTCCGTTGACTATAACCCTGGAGGATGGCGTCACTGTTCCGTTCCGTTCGCTCATCCAGTGCCTAGAGCAGCATCTCTACCGAATACGTGTCTGCTGCGTGAATGGGTGACTGAAGAGAGACTGTGTGTCAGGCCTGTAGCATCAGGCTCATAACTGTGAGCTCACTGCTAGCTGAGCATCGAATAGGCAGTTCCACAGAACATTAGGTATTTGTCTTCCTGAAGGAGACTCACACTCCGAACTCACAGTGGTTTCAAAGGTAAGAGTCTCTGTGAACCCAAGGAAAAAAAGCAAGGTGGGTAGAAGATGAGACCCCATAGAAAGGTCAGGAAAATAGCATTTTTAATATAGTTCCCTGCTGCAAGCGTTTCTGAAAGCATGGTCACCTTAACTGGTAATCAGCTAACTGGGGAAATTTGAGGACCGGGTGTGACATTGTTAAATGACCTCATTAACAACACCTGCTCAATTTAATGCAAGAACCAAATATCGCTAGATACAGGTCAAAGCTTAGGGTTACTGCAGATGTATCCAATTCGGAATTAAGAGAAAGGCTAAATGTCCAGAGAGCATTTCTGCTGCTTTCCCCCCCACCCCCACCCCAGGGATCTGAATTTAACTGAAATGATATTCGAGGTATCAGATATTTATGCCGGGCTCTGGAGTGGCCGCTATCTTTCATACTGAGGTTACGTCTTACCCAGAGAAGCCTTATGGGATGCAGAATTCACTGCTGTGACGAGAGCTATAAGGAAGAGAGCGTGATGGGCCCTGCCCAGAAGGGGCTGGCATGTGAGCAGTTCATGTGAAGCAGCGATGAGTAAGGGGGGGCAGGGGCTGGGGGGAGAAGCAAAGAGACGAGTCAGTTCATATTAATTCACAGCCTTTCAACAGAGCCTGCTCTTTGCCCACTGAAACCCGAGTTTTCCTTCTCTTCTGGAAAGTTCTCCCTGGGACCACTCCCTGCAGGTCCCTTTGTGCCTATGTGGGACCCTGTGACTCATGGGCCACACGACCTCATGGAAAGTGGGCAGAAGAAATGAGGCCACATTTAGCATGGTCCACACCTCACCCTCCCTCCCCTGTGGGCAGATGTGAAAGTATGTGCTTTGATTGTGCTCTTTTGACCCAGTTTTGAGACCCTGGCTCGAGGCTGGCCCACACTCCTTCCTGAGTGGTGGATTCGATCCACACCCTAACCCCTTCCTTCACACTCTGGGTCACTGTGCACTGGCCCTAATTGCCCCAGGTATAACCCTTATGCCCAATGTCCCAGAGCCCTCTAGAATTATGCAAATTGGCCAGATCACAGGGAGCCCATGGGAGCTGGCTAGGCGAGTCCCACTTGCCACACCTTGGCTTGCACCCGATAGGCGCTGCTTGCTGTTCTCCTGCCCTGGGCACAGCCACCTGCGTGGCCCTGCCCGACAGCCTCCTCTCATTTGTGGCTCGAAGTAAGAGAGAATCCTGCCTTCTTCCGTCATCGCATCACCAGTGCTGGGTCCTTTGACCTGTACGTCTTACGAGATGGGAAAGACCAGAGGCTCTGGAAAGTGGTGCCTCGAGGACAGCAGAGTTGCCTTCTGCCCATGCTCCTGAATGATGAACGCCTGCTGGGGAGCTGGCGACTCCCACTCTGGTGTCCCTGCACCTCCATGTCAGCGCCCGTGACCTCCTGGGAGAGAAAGCCACGTGGGTGGTCCCAGCCAGGGTGGTGTCAGCCTATCTGTCACAGCAGGCGAGCCCACTCTAGTCACCACAAGGGAACATCACCACCCGCTGCTTCGGGGTAGGAAGCTTCTGGAGACACAGGGAGCCGCTATCCTAATGGTCCGACCAAGAGGTTGACCTTTTGCCAAATGGCAAACTGGGTCAGTGGTTGAGCATCCAGTGTAAGCCTGGGTCAGAGGATACCTTATGTTCACATCTACATTACATGTGTTTTCAAAAAAGTGCCATTGGTACCGGGAACTGTCCAGCTACGCTGTGTCATCGAGCTCCGGGTTCGGTCTGCTTTTCCCGTTTGTGTTCATCTTTTTACCTCTCCTATCTTTCCTTGTGAATTTCATTTCATTTCAATTTATCTGAGAGAGAGAGAGAGAGAGAGAGAGAGAGAGAGAGAGCGCGAGCAGGCTCCACTCTCAATGCAGAGCCTGACATGGGTGTCAATCCCACAAACTATGAGATCATGACCGGAGCTGAAATCAAGAGTCAGATGCTCAACCGACTGAGCTCCTCCTAGGCGCCCCACCTTGTACATCTCAAATTTTTAATCACCTAAGCAATCCATAATAAAAAATATATATCCAAACAAATAAATTAAATAATGAAAACAAAATGAAAGTCATAGAAATACAATGAAAGTGCCCTTGGACCACCTCTCCCGGCTGATTCCCACCTGCTCTCCCTGACCCGGACGTGACCCCGTCTGCCATCAATCACGCCTCTGTCTTGGGTGTTCACGTGTCTCCACAGAAAAGGTATGGTACTGTTGTCCCAGAAACCACATCCCACCGCACAGCAGGCTCCATGACTTGCCCCGTGACTCAGCCGCAGGCTCCCCCCTCAAGGCCACAGCGACCCTCCTGGTGCCCGCAGCCGTGCTGCTCACCAGGCTGTTCCTGGTTTTCCACCATCACAAAAGCACCTGAAGCGAATGTGTCCGGTCTGCTTGTCTGGACACTTGCAAGGCTCAATCCATCAGCATCCTGCGTCCCACAGAGTCGGCACTGATGTCGTCACCTTCCTCTCTGTTTGGTGGAGCCTCCGGGCTCATCCAGGAGGAATAGTGAGTGAGCAGCTGAGGACAGTCCTCCCTCCTCCAAAAGCTTTAAGGGCGCCCGGGCTTTGCCGCAGTCGCTGTGGTCAGACGTGCAGACGAGGAAATGACCGTCTCAAAGGAAGAAGTTTCTCATGCTCGAGTTTCCGTAGAAACAGGAGGGATGGCCAATCATAGGAGACATGCAGGGACACACCTGGCTGGCCAGGAGACAGGGGAAGGGGGGGCAGGCAAGGGCTCGCCTGGTGATTTTTCATGAGATTGGGTGAGGCAGGGTGAACAGGTTTACAATAGGAAGGTGTGAGTAATTTCCCGAGTGAGAGCCCATTAAAGGGGCAGTGGGATGTGTAGGCTCCGGGACCCGCTAGCACTGGCCAGCAAGGCCCCAGTGTTCATGCACCAGCACAGAAACAAAGACACAGTTAATACATAGCAATCACAGTCCTCCCCACGGGATCTGGGACCCTTCTCCCTGCCTTGTCACCAAACACCCGATGTTGTCAGACCTGCATCTGTAGTCAGTCCAATAGGTGAAAACTGTCTGTGGTCATCGCTGTGCGGTGATGGATTGTGCTCCTGGAGCCTTCCATGTCCCTGGGGCCTTCCTCCTGGTCCCCTCCCACTTCCGCACACACTCCCATCTCTGTCTTACACAGGAGCTCCCCTGCAAGCTCGCTGAGCCTTCTCACCATGGAACTTTCCATGGTGCTTCCCTGCTTTCTAAATTCTCACCTTGGTCAAGCCCCCCCCCAGCCCCCAATCTTCATAGGGGCTGCTCCCTGAGCCTGAGACACCCTCCCGAACCTCTCTTCCCTCCTTCCCCTTACGCATACGTTCATATGACATATGGGGTCATGTCCAGGGTCCTTTACCAGGACACCCCCTCCTCTGTGCTTTCCATCCCTACACCTGCCTGGTGACACTAATCACAGACTTATTTGTCACTGTCCCCACAGACTACAGACTTGTTGAAGACAAGGATGCATCTTCTCTGTTCCCGCAGCCTCCGTTCTGAGCACAGGGGCTGGAACGAGTCAGTGCCCACCAGGACACTTTGCATGGGCAGCAGGATGTGTGTGAGGTGACTGTGCGCCCCCCAACACAGCCGTCTCCTCCCTGAGGGTGTCGCCCCTCTGGGACAGAGGTGGTGGGTGCATCAGATGCTTTGAGAATTCTAGACCCGTGTTCATACACAGCATCTGTGCGATGTTTTAGCATGTTCTGAACTTGTAGATGGGCTGCGGTTGGCTGTGTGTTTTCCTGGACGTGCAGGGTTCTGAAGACCCGCAGAGAGGACGGGAGGTCGTCTGCTAGTTTCTGGTTGCCAGTGTCAGGGAGGAATTTCCTTCTAATAGAAATTAGTTAATTCAGAGAAACATCCTGATTGTCCCTCTGTGTCCAGGCTGAGTGGGCTCGGCTCAGCCATGGGTGGGCCAAGCAGGCAAGCCCACCGTGTGGTTGTGTGGGGTGGATGGAAGGTGGGTGTCAGCAAGCTATCAGACTGTCTCGTGTGCTGTGGAAGATGATGTCTTGGGGTGAGGGCCGTGCAGCAGGTGCCTGGGGGCTCCAAGAGGGCCTGGGGAGGGGGAGCAGGAAGGACCACACACAGGACCCAGGGTTGATTTTATGCTGGACATCAGCCCCTGTGGCTGCTTTCCTGTTCAAGACCCATCGTGTCCCTTGCCTGCTCACAATGAAATACTACTGGCCACTGGAAGTGAAACTGCAGCCTCTGCCCCTGGGTGGGCAGGGGGAGGACAGCGGATGGAAGGGGGAAGCATGTGGAAACAACAAGGAACTTCACAAGTGGAGGGTGGAGGGAAGAGGTGGGGTCCCTGGGTGGGGGGGCGTCTTTGGTGGTCCCAGGAAAGCCCCTGGAGCTCTCCTGCCCATCAGTATTGGTGTTGGAGTTGATGCCTCTATGCGGGAGGAAGAGAGAGATTAAAGAAGTCTTCCCACAAGCAGGCGTTCTGCATGCCATCTACCCTTCTTCTATTTCTCTTCTTGGATGAATCTAATCATGATGGATTCAGGGTGGCTTGTTTGGTGGAAGGTAGGAGCGTGGAGTTTATGTGAGGCCTTCACTGGCTGGGTGCTCCTGAGTCAGTGGACTGGCCTTTATCTTCATCATCCTCACCTGTAAGATGGGTGCAACACACACTTCTTATTTTTGTCGTGAGATGTTACTGGCTGAATTGTGTCCCCTCAAAGCCCCAACCCCCAGTGCCTCAGGATGTGATTACATTTGGAGAGGGGCTTTAAAGAGGTAATTAAGTTAAAATAGGGTCGTTAGGGGCGTCCTTATATGCAGAGGATATGGAAGGAGAGTCACCCAGGTGCACGCACAGAGGGACAGCTCGAGGACCCAGGGAGAAGGTGGCCATCTACTCACTGGGGAGAGTCCTCTGAAGAAATCACCCCTGCTGATGCAGTGATCTTGAGCGTCAGCCTCCAGGACTGTGAGGAAATGGACCTCTCTGCACAAATGGCACACTGTAGCGGCCACCCATATGTTTTGTCTTCTTAAGTTGCATTAATAGAAGCAAATTATTCAGAATGACTTGTCAGCCTTACCATGTGCTGGTCAGAAACTGGGTCACATCCAGGGAGAGGCTACGAGGCCAGCGAGGAGCCCAGCGATGGTCTTGTAGGCTGTGACCCCATTTTCACCAGAGAGGGAGGCTCAAGGGCACATCAAGCCATCTGCAGAGGAAAGGAGGGCTGTCCCCGGGAAGGTGGATTCGATTTATCTGCGTGGGATGGGAGGGCAGCACCAGAAGCTGAGGGTAAAAGTTTCAGTTTAGGACACAGGAGGCTTTTCTAAGCAAGCTGCTGGCTTCCTCAGGCAGTATCCCATGGGGCTGGATGGTCCCTTGTTGGGAATGTCAGAGAGGACCCCAGCGTAGATCCCATGTTTGGACCATATAAGGTTGGATGTTCCTTTCAGTCCTGATGTTCTCTGTACAAAAGGGGTATCCTCTGGCTGAAGGGCCAAGCTCACGAGTGCTTAGACTGTATCTCCTACCACTATAACAACCTGCATGGCCAACAAATATTCTTAAGCTTTGTTGATTTGATGGCTGTCAGAAAAGCTTTAGAAAATTACTCCCACTAAAAGACGACACGGTAAAAACTGTAATTTCCTGAGGACCGTCGGTACATGAGATTTTGGCAAGGCCGATAGAAGCAAGGGACGATTTGGTGGCGGTATCAGAAATACGGTTTTCAGTTCACGAACTGCGTTAGAATAACGGGCCGTCACTGGTTCTGAGGTGCCGCCTACTGGCACCGTCTTAGCTCAGCTAGAGGGAAGCCTAGCCTCTTGCTGGGGAGGGATCTGCGGGGGGTCTTTGGACAGACCTGGTGGGGGGAGGAGTG
>PJEM01001690.1:255417-287022 GCA_004023845.1 Helogale parvula | reverse complement strand
GGATGCTTATCCTTAAGCAAATCTTTTGGGAGAGGTTTATGTCCTTAAGCAAATCTTTTGGGAGAGGATTATGTTCATTCCCTACAGTAGACAAAGAGACAGAAAATAAAGTAAATCATAGGATGAACAGAAGCCATATGTGTGGCTCAAGAGGTAAAATATTGTTTGAGGGTTATTATTGCTTACTGGGCCCCAACATGTGTGTTAAATGAGTGAATGTCAGCTGTAAGGTCCTGGCCTGTGAAAGGAAGGCATGATCATCAGCATTGGCTAGCAAGGTGTAGGAGAGCCTCATGGACAAAAGGACTGGGGTTTCTCTCTGGAGATGGGAGGAGAGCACTACTTGAAGGAGGCCCAGGTAAGGAGAGGTGCTTCTGGGCTCCTGCATCCACCGAGCATAGTGTATGTGAGCAGGGCAGATGAAAGGCTGTGGGGGGAGAGTGTGCCCAAAGGGACAGTTCATGCCTAGAAACTGGGGTACTTTGGCTAGAGAGGGAGCTGGGCATACATGCTGGAGGGCTATGAATGCCAGGCTCTATAGTGAGAATTTTTTTATTGGGTAGATAGTGGAGCCAATCAGGGTTTCTGGGTTGGGACTATCACATGATGAAGCTGGTGTTTTAGGGAGCTTAAGCTGACCTTTGAGGGCCTCAAGAACAAAAGAAAGAAGCCAGCATGCATGATAGAAGCCAAGAGGGATTTTTCTCATTTTGGGTTACAGGTAGTAAATTCTTTAGAGAAGGCAGTGACAAGAGGAAATGAGGGCACAGAGATGTGACAGAGCATTGTGTGGGCTCCCATGCCCAAGGCAGACTTCACTCTCGCTGAGAAAGTTGGTTTGATTTACCTGTGGATTCAGATCCTGGTTCTGCCACATTGGGCTGTTTTGAGGGTTGAGAGAAAAAACTTATTTAAAGTGTCTAAATGAAGTGTGTCAAGCTAGTGGCATCTATTGACTATTACCAGGAGTAGAAGTCTGAGTACTTCTGACCTCTGCATCTTGGGTATTGGAGATCTCAAGGAAAACGCAATACATTTGAGCACTGAATGGAATAACACTTTACTCAGTCAGGAAAGAGACAGCAAGATTGGCTTCAGTAGTGTGTGTTGGTGCCCATGGTGAGCAGGTCCCTCTGGTAGACAGTGCAGGGCCAGTGACCTGCATGAACTTCTCGTGTGGTTGCAGCAGAAGGACCCTATCCCCAGGAGGCAGTAGTGGGATGGCCAGGTGCTATATAACACACATCCTTAAGCAAAATAAGGAACGCATGTTAAGTTTAAATAGGGGAAGGTGTGTGAGGCTGTGAGGCTTCCTTATCTCTTGGTAAGGAATGTTCAAGGCTCAAGAAAGACTGCATGCATAAAACTGCCTTTCCCAACAAAGTGAGCCATCAATACACATAGGTTGGATTGGTGGTTAAGAGCATGGACTTTGAAGTCAGACCTGGGATTGACTCTGATTTGTTAAGCTTTTCAAGAATAAAAGCTATGTCTCCTTGTTCATTATAATTCTCCAAGAGGTCCTGCCCCAGTGCCTGGTCGGTGATGCATAATTAACCCTAGCTTCATTACTTATTAACTTCATGCCTTTGGGGCAAATTACTTAATCTCAGTTCTCATCTTTAAAATGGGGAGAATAAAGTAGCTAAGATAGGTTTTGGTGAGGATTAAATGAGTTAATAAATGTAAAGCACTTAGCAAGGGGCCTTGTACACGGTAAGCCTTCATCAATATTAGCAGCTGTATTCTTATCAATGTTATTTTATTAATCTGGAACAAGCTTTAGAGTTTATGGGAAAGAGAAAAGAAGGTAGCTAAATCAGTTTTGCTAAGGAAAGTTCAGGCTACATCAAAATAGAATGTTTTGAACACTATAATGACCAGTGAATCACTCAGTCTTGCTTTTTTGCAACTTTTTGAGATTCACATGTACACTCAGTTTCCTTGCAAATGATGGATCATTTGTGGATGATCTAGTCAGAGTTATAAAAGCTCATTCTGGTTTTTCACACTGTTGGTAACTTCCTAGTTGCAAATAATAGATTTTTGTGACAGATCTTTTGGCAATGATTTGACATGTTTTCATTAGCTAATTCAAGTAGTCATCACACTTCCCCGGGCATGTTGAAAGCTTTCAGCATTATAATTACCTATTCATTTCAACCACTAGTATTTCAACAGTCAACCACGATGGTAACTACTTCCAGAGAATGTTAAAAAGAGGGAGCACAGTATCCCAATTCCTCTGGGTGTTTGTGAAAAACAAAAAAAATGGCTATTTATAGCCATTTTGGGGAACTGTATAAAATATGGCAACTTAGTATTACAAAGTTATCTTTGAAGATTCTGAGGAAATGAGTCTTTATGGACTTCATACTACCTGATTCTGAAGTACCCACAGGATGTACTTATGATGTATTTATAATGTGCTTATAATGCGTTGATCTTTCACTGTGTAATTTTCCTTAATAAGGGGACCTGTTGGGAATTTATTAATGAACTTTATCTACATAAATATTCTAGAATTAAATACGCTTAATAAATGTATTATAACTAAAGACTTAATACATTAAAAATGACTTTTATGGCCATTTGAATATGACAGAACCATTTGTGAACTAAAGACTTGATGTAGTGTTAATTTTCTGGTTATTCCAACTACTACTGATAGTGAATCTGGTCAGCTCCTTCCCATCTAGGTGGTGGAACTCAACTGAATGAGCAAGTGGAGTAGATATCAGAATCAGACAGAAATGGGTTTATACCTTGGCTCTACCCCTTAGCTGTGTGGCCTTGTGCAATTATCTTATTAAGACTTTTTTTCTCTTCTGTAATACAGGATGATACTATCTATATTATAGGTTTGTTATAGATAAATGAGATAAAATTTGTAAAAAATTCTAAGCACAGAGACAGTAAATGCTCAGGAATGAGAAGCAAGAATTATATGATTTTTTATTACCAGAGACAAAGAAACACATTGTTCCTGTTACTAAAGTGTGTGTAAATCAAAGAATACCAAGGAGTTTGTGAAGTGAAAGTAATAACAGTCTGTGAAGGTTTCTACCACTTGCCTAAATAGAAGCTCAGTATATAAGACTGACCATGGGCTCTTGTAGAGTTCTAGGGAAATGGACTGTCCAAATCTTTTTATTATGCCAGAATGATTGCCATTATAGAGTCTTTGTCAATGTTAACAACAGAGCAACTTACTAATAGTGTAAAAAGTTGGCTAATCGAATAGCTATTGAATGTATGCTTTACTGCCAAAATATATGATGCCAAACCATTGTTTTGGCAACCTTTTTTACTTAATTGACTGATTTTTGTGGGTTAAATTGGCTGCCATTACATAGATGTAGCCATCAGTCTGGGTATATATTTATTGTGTATTTAAACTTATGGTAGAGAGACAAATAGGGAATTATAGCAATTAAATTCATGCCAAAGGCTTATCAAATAACAGGGCATTGATATTGGGGAGAAAAAAGAAAAGGAAATTCATTAATAACTAAGATAGATTTCTATTATTCCAACTATCAGTCTATCGGATTTATATAGATTTTTGAATCCCATATATCTATCTATTCACCAATTGTTATTGCTATAAACAATTGAGAATGTTAATCGATTGGTAAGACCATTTATGTTCAAAATTTTCCTGGCCAAAAAAAGCAAACATGTGCTGGATAATTTCTGTTTATTTTATTCAAGGTCTCATGTTTCTTTATCACCTTTATTAAATATAGAAAAAAATGTGAAATAATTTTGAGAAATATAGCAGGCTTGGGTCTATGTACAAAAATAAATTACTGCTTAAGGGGCCAGAAGACAAGGTGATATTATGTGTTTAATTTGCTCAGTTATGAAAGAACCTCCAGGGTGCTAGGTTATGAAAAACAATGGTTATTTTGAGAGAAAATGGAGCCAAATTGGGTGGGTTTTAAACACTTTCAAGTGTGGTTAGTATTGGAAGTGCTTTCCAGGTTGGGGTGGGGGTGGGAGGCTCTGTTTCATTGTTTGCTCTGTCCACTTTGGGGAAATGCTCTTTCCTCTGACTCTGTTCTGAACATGGGCATTTCTCTAGATTGCTTTCTTGGAAATGGCAAGAGAAAATGGTAGCAATAATAGGTTTTAAGGTACTTGGCGGTGAATCATGCCATTTTATAAATTCATCTCCTTACACTTTATTTCCTTGCTGTGAGATAATTTAGACAAATGTCAGTGAGGGAAAAAGAAAGTGATTGGTGATTTCACCTCCCCCAATAAAGCAAATTCCTAATTTTCTGTCTTTTATCTTTTGCCATTCTTTTGTGCTCCTCTTTGGCCTTGTCAAAACATATCGTTCAGTTAGAGACTAAAAATATTTTCCCATCGATTGGGGTTATTGATTTTTTTTAATCTGTACTTTGGCTTGAAGAGCGCGGGTGAAGGGTGAAAGTTCACCAGCTTAGTCTGCCGTTTTATCTGGACAGCAGAAGAATGTATTGGCAGCAGATTTGATTTACCTTGTTGGGCAGTTGTAGACACTTCAGCCACTGAAGACAACCCTCTAGCATGTCCTGCTATTGCTATTGTTTTTTGTTTTTCTTTTTTTTGTACCTAGGAACTCTTGAAAGATCCACTTTACTATTGATTTTTATCTCTCTTTTCCCAAGGTGGAATAATTTTTTTTCTTTTTAGGATTCCTGACTAGGCCTTTTGGAGGTGTCATAATGCTTTCTGGACTCACAGTAAATAAAACAGTATTACACTCATCTGCTGGAGTTCAGCCACTCTGCCCAGTTAGCTTACAGTCTCGGATCATGTCCATGTATGGTTTCACAGCAGAATCTGATGTGACTAGATCCAATTTGCTGAGATCTCTGTTTCTCCATCACAGCTAGTCAGACACATGTGCTCAGGGCAGTGTATGACTCCTATTTTGAGTCCCAAGATGGCACCTTAAACTTCCTGATGAACACCAGGAATATGGAAGTTGGTACCATAGCCATTGTCTGAAGAACAGTGCCATGAATGAGTATGGCTTCTTTATAGATTAGAATACCAGCTTTAGTATTTTCCAGCTGTGTGACTCTGGATAAATTGCCTAAAATGTTGGTAAAATGGAGATAGAAATTATATCTATTTCATCAAGTGGTTGTAGGTTCATATACATATGAAGGTTAAATACATATAAAAGTCCTAGAACTAGACCTGGTACACTGGAATTTCTCAGTAAATGTGAGATATTTCTCTGATTATAGACAAGGAAGCTGAGACTGGTGGTGGGGGCTGGGAGTATTAAGAAACAAGAGAAGTTCACACGGAAGAAGAGAGAAAAAATCTCATTCTCAGGATCAGGATTTTGGGTTTATTACCACAACTGACCTCCTGATTGCTGACACACCTCGGGCCACATGACCTCAACCTCTTTGTTGATTCTTTGTTGTATTAGGTGTGGAGGGTCCAAAGTGAAACCTGAGGTTTCTAACAGATGGGATTGCTGGACTCACTGTGCTTTGTGGAGAATCAGTCAGGATTTTCTGTCCTTGCTTTCATGTAGCTGGGGTACTTCACCACCACTGTGAGCTCAGCCTCAACTAGAACCAACAGTCATCATTCAACCTGAGGCACATGTATTTAATGCTCAGAGGACAGGCTTTTCTTAGAGAGGAAGTACTATGGTAGGTACAGTGGTTCTAGAACTTGAGTGTATATAGAATCTCCTACAGAGAACCTGATTCAGGAGTGCTGGGCCTTTAATTTGAACAAGCATCTCAGGTGACTTGGATGAAAGTGGTCTCAATTCATACTTTGAGAAACATTGATACAGTAGAAGGAGCTTGAGCTCTTGACATGGGTGGACTTGGATTTGAATTTGCTTATCAGTTATGTTTATATGGGCCATTTAATCTCTTTCAGCCTCAACTGTAAAACAGACCAGTGAACCAATAATATATTGAAAGTGTTTAGCATGATGCCTGACACCTACAATGTGGTCCATAAATGCTGACGTTCTCATTCTCTGATTTTATTTGCTGTCTTGGACTCCAGAAAATTTTATACTCTGTTGGAAGTAATTTGTCTTAACTTATTTTTTCTCACTCATGCTTGTTGTTGATCTCCTGTCTGAATTGCACCTGCTCTTACTATCTCCTTGGAAACACTTTCCTGTTTAGATAAAGTTGGCCATATTCTACAAGGCTTTGGTCTTTCCTTTAGTTGTCTGCCCCCATGGTGGTGACATTCCCACGGCTGGATCAGGTCTGTGTGCAGTGTTGTGGACTAGTGTTCCTCGTGCCTTTTCTTGGCCAGCATGACTCCAGGTGTAGAAATGCTAAAGGTTGTGGTTTGCCTCCGTCTGCAGTGCAGCTGAGGCATCTCTTTCCTAAGTTTGTTTAGTTCCTAGTGTTGGCATTTCTTGCCTGTTCTATCCACTGCTCAGTAACACAGCCAGGTGCTCCCATGATTTGACTGATAGAGGACAAATCAGCTAACCAACCTGAGTTAGCTGATTCATTGACCTGTCAGACCAATGGCATTTTTTTTTTTACCCTTAATATTTAAACCTGATTAGGGTCAGGGCTGTGTTTTATTTGGAACTGAAGTCACAGAATTAAACTGATGTCAAAAAGTTCAGCTTGGTCTCTTCACTCAAACACACAATCAGGGGCCCCTGGGTGGCTCAGTTGGCTGAGTGTCCGACTTCGGCTCAGGTCATGATCTCATGGTTCATGGGTTCAAGCCCTGCATCGGACTCTGTGCTGACAGCTCAGAGCCTGAAGCCTGCTTCAGATTCTGTACCTCCCTCTCTCTGACCCTCCCCGCTTGTGCTGTCTCTCAAAAATAAATAAACATAAAAAACCCCACACAATCATTTGTGCACGTAGGAGGATGCCCTGTCATCTCTTTGGTCAGTTTAGTCCAAACGGTAGTTTTCTATAAACATGGTCTTTAGCCTTTTTTTTTTTTAAATGTTTTTTTAATTTTGAGAGAGAGAGACAGAGTATGAAAAGGGGAGAGGCAGAGAGAGAGGGATCAAAGAATCTGAAGCCGGCTCCAGGGTCTGAGCTGTCAGCACTGAGCTCAGTGTTGGGCTCGAACCCATGAACTGTGAGATCATGACCTGGCTGAAGTCAGATGCTCAACTGACTGAACCATCCAGGCGGCCCCATGGTCTTTAGCTTTAATATACCTAAAGACCTATTTTCCAAAGAAAAGTTAGAGGAATGCTGGTCATTTAGGCAGATACCCATGTGAAAGTGCCACTAAAACGTCAGCTAGGTAGGAGAATGAAAGGCATAAAGAAAAGTCTTCTAGGAATAATGTCAACATTGCTAAAACAGGAATGAACCGTCAACTTGCAAAAATCTAATGAGGAACTAGAAAAATATCCTGGAAGTATGTTTACCATAAGGCATGGATAGAGGGATATGCTCTTACTTTGTATTAGCACGGGAGATAATAATCTTAATAGGTCATTTGGACTTAGGGACTATCCTAAATGTAAGGTGATTTCATCTCATGATATTTAATTATATTTTCAAAAATTCTATTTTCTAATAAGGTCACATTCTGGTGTTCTGGGTGGATATGAAGTTTGTGGAGACATCATTCAACCCATTACATCACACATGGCCAATATGCATGATACAGCTCCATATGGTGAAAATCCAGAATCTGGGTAGTATGAAGCTATCTCGTCCTGGCCTCTGTTCTTTTCTATTGTGAGAGTCTTAGGAACAGGAATTTGTAAGAAGAGGCCTGCATGACAGGAGCTCAGTAAATATTTTCTAAAAGAGTAAACTAGAAATGGCAAGTCAGGGCCAACAAAAAGAGCCTGAGGATGAACCTATCTCAGAAATATCCATTTCTACCTTTTCCACAGCTATTTTAATGTACTATTAACACTTAAAAGTGTGAGTTCACTGTTGTGGCTGGGGGACCGTTTGGATCACAAATATTTAATCTACTACGAAAATAATTTCTCAGTTGGAGGTAGATAAAAACAGAATTGTATTCAGTGTGATAGCTTTCTTAGAAGAGGGAACATCCAGATGTACCTTAGTGAAAACATGCACTGCAATACTATTAATATATTAAAAAGGATGAGTTTTATCACTGAACAGGAAGAAAACCAGTATGATTTGTCCAACTTACAACAAATTTAGTTGATTGATAGTAGTTAGGAAGGTGGCTCAAAATGAATAAATTCATTTACTGTTTTTTTTTAACCCTTTAAAAACAAGATAAATTCACCCATCTTGAGTGGTTTAAGACATAGTCACAAAGTGACAAACAGGTGCATAAAGACAGAGCATTCAGTCCATTTGGGTATGGACCCTCTTACTAGTTCCAGAAAATTGACCTATTTTATTGCATCCTTTTTACAACCAATTCCAGCTGGCTGAATTGAGTATATTTTTCATTCTGACTTGTTGACTTCTGGCCCATTAAGGCAGCCAATCCAATTAGACAGGTTTTCTGTTGCTTTGCCTCCAGACAAAGCATCTGATTGGCTTACAGTTCTTGCTAAGTGACAGTCCTTCCACAACAGTGGGTTATCGTTCTTAAAGGGATCTTATCTCCGGGTTTCTTTAAAAATTTTTTCTGGTTATGCGTAAACTCAGGTTTTAGGGCATTTCTCTTTCAAATACTTGAGTTTGGATCTTTGAGGTTAGGACCTAGGTTGAGTGATGAGTTAGCTGGGTTGCTAGGGTTTACATTTTGACACAGTCCTTGGCTTACCAACTGTGGCAGGCTGTACAATATTCCCTCAAAAGATATCCATATCTTAATCTCTGAAACCTATGAATGTTATCTTATATGGCAAAGAAAGAACTTTGAAGATGTGATTAACCTAAGGATCTTGAGACGGGGAGTATCCTGGATTGGGCCCTAAGTGCAATCACATGTTTCCTTATAAAAGGGAGGTTTGATACAGACACACAAAAGAGGGAAGCCATATAGAGAAACCAGAGGGAAGAATCAGAGAAAGAATATGTTAGGCTACTGGCTTTGAAGATAGAGGAAGGTGTCATGAACCAAAGAGTACAGCTCTAGATGCTGGAAAAGGCAAAAAAACCAGATTCATCCTGAGAACCTCTAGAGGAAGCATGGCTCTGGCAACACCATGGTTTGGACCCAGTGAAAATGATTTTGGACTTCTGGCCTCCAGAACTGTGAGAGAATAAATTCTGTTGTATCAAATTTTTATGGTAATTTATTAAAGCAGGCACAGGAAACCTATACACCCAACAAGACCATCCCTGGCAGGACTAAAACCCTGCTTCTGAGAAATGTGGTTTGCAGGGGGATTGATACCAGCTATGGTATTCTTTATGTATTTGTCTATGCTTGCTTTTCAAAGGTAATTTTAATGTCATTTTGACTTTCAACCCTCAACTGAAATATTGTCTGAAAGTGTTTGGTGAGATTTTCTGGTATAAAATGAGAGACTTCATAAACCTCCCATGTAGCAATCCAGTTTCTTTGACATATTAAAACTTTTTATATCAAAGTTATCCCACCCTGAGGTTTCTTTTTCATTTAACTACATGGAATCTTAGCACATTACTTACCTGTTCCTTTTTGAAATTCTCTTTTTCCTTGGAATTTTGTCCTTTGTGTTAGTCAGGTCTCTCCAGAGAAACAGAATAAGATATCTAGCTAGCTACTACTTATATAATTTAGTCATATAGATATGATAAAATGTACTTTATTGTAAGAAATTGATTCACATGATTATGAAGGCTGACAAATCCCAAGATCTGCAGTTGGCCAACCACAGACCCAGGAGAGGACGCGGTAATAGTTCCAGTCTGAATGCTGGCAGGCTCAAGACTCAATAAGAGCTTATGTTTCAGTTCCCATCTAAAGGCAGGAAAAAAAACCAGATGTCCCAGCTTAAGGCAGTCAGGTAGGAGTTCCCTCTTTTTTATTTTTATTTTCTTAAAATGTTTTTATTTATTTTTGAGAGAGAGAGAACGAGCGCTTGCACGCCCACAAGCGAGAGTGCACAAGTGGGGGAGGGGCAGAGGGGGACAGAATCAAAAGCAGACTCCAGGCTCTGAGCTGTCAGCACAGAGCCCGATGTGGGGCTCAGACTTACCAACTGGGAGATCATGACGTGAGCTGAAGTGGGCACTTAACTGACTGAGCTACCCAAGTGCCCCAGGAGGAATTCCTTCTTGTTGCTGAGTGTCAGTCTTTCTTTTTCTCTTAAGGCCTTCAATTAATTGGATGACGGCCATTGACATTAGGAAGGGCAATCTGCTTTACTTACTCTACCAATTCAGATACTAATCTTATCTAGAAACATCCTCACAGACCCAGCCAGGATGATGATTGACCAAATATCTGGGTACCTTGTGGCCTACTCAAATTGGCACATAAAATTACCCTTCACATTCTGTCTTATCTACATTTCTCTATTTTTCCCTACAACTTTACTTTTATTTTCATTCATAAATGTGGATGTCCTTCACAGCCAAGGCCACCCACCTCCATTCCTCCTTTCTAAACAATTCCTTGATACTTTTTTCCCTTCAGAAATCCTCAGCTCCACCCCCATTCCCACTGTCACACGGAACAAGTAAAACCTAATTCTATGAATATCAAATATTTCAAAGTTGTACCAAATTTTCTACCTTAGATGTCCATTATTCTTGTAATGGTGTCACAATTATTCTAGGTACCCGGGCTCAAAACCATAGAGGCATCACTGAATTTACCCATTTTCTTTTCTTTTCATAGAAAAAACTCAACTCTTCTTGATGTTTCTTTAAAAGTTTTTCTTAGGTCCCTCCTTTCCTCCTTTCCTCCCCATTCCTTCTGCCTGCATGATAATACAGTCCTTAGTACAAGGCTTTTTCTGCTGCTCTTGATCAAATTATTTAATAAGCACTTCCTCTGTGCCAGGTCCTATATTAAGCACTTTACATATATTATGTCATTTATTTGTCCTCCCAAATCCTTTAAAACAGTATTATCATCCCATACTTTGCAGTTGAGGCACCGAGGATAAGCTATCTCTGCAAGCTTTCCTAGCTTGTATGTAGCAGAATGAAAATTAAAACTCATGTCTGAGTCCACAGCATGCATTCTCAAAACCCCTTTTATAGTGCCTCTTTGGATTTTCTAAAATTTCTTCCAAATCACATTTCTAAACCATTCCCAGTTCTTATCTTCTCTATAACTACTGACAGTAAAATCTGAAAACATAACATTTGTCTGTATCTTTCCCTATTCAGAAACCTTCAGTGGCTCTCCATTGCACAGGGGACTTAATTCCAGTTACAGCTGCCAGACACACATTTCTCCTCATCCATTCTGCTTCACTGCCCACTCCTGCTTGCTCAGTTGTCTGGACATACTGTCATTCGTTGGTGCATATTCTGCCTTCTGTCTGTTGTAGTTGTCCTTTCTCTATCCTAGCTGATACATCTCAGTGCATCCTTCTAGGTCTAGTACATATGTCTTCAACCTGGAAAAAACAGCCCAGAAGTTCCATACTTTTATTTTCCCACTAGAACTAAAGCTTTATCCATCCCATAATTTTGGTGAGCATGTGACTCATCATTATTATTTAGTTACCAGCCTGTCTTCCCAATGGAATAAATTTTTATTTCTGACTTGTTGACAAGTGTGAGTTTGACAGGAATGGGGTGGCATTCTACTCATCCCTGAGTTGCCCTTCCAGATCCCCTCTGCCCTTGAGGACTAAATCAGCCACTCCTTCCTTTGTCAGGGGTCAGGGGAGGGTGGGGGGCATTGTGGTTGACAGCTCTCAGCTGAGTCCCTCTTTTTGAATTGCCTCTAGCAGAAGAGAACAGCCCATATCTAGTGATTGGTTGATGTAGGAGTACAAAAGTCTGGCTTCTTGCTTCAAAATGGGGCAACTCATAAGAGCCATTCCAGCTCCAGAGCTTCCCATGGGATTGATAAAGTCCTTTGTTGTCACTGTATTGCTCTTTAGCGTCCTCTGTCCAGTCCTGCTTTCTGTCCTCCTCCACAGGTGTTGATCTGGAGGACACTTCCAGTACACTATCTGCACACAAGTTTTCCCTTCAGCATTTCTTTCCCAGAGGCCTGACCTTTAACAGGGAGGTCTACACATGGCTGGCAGTGGTATCTCAGTTGAACGGCAGAAAGGGGTTGGGGGTTACCATTTAGGATGTGGGCTTTTTCTTATTTTCCTATTTTCACTACAGTGCTCTTGCCTGCCTCTTTGTTGCAGTTTGGATTTTCTTTGGATCATTTTCTCCTCAGAATAAGCCTCTTGGTGGGGTAAGAGACACTGGTTGCCTGGTGGCTTGGGAGGAAGCCTGGGAATTGGAATGTCTTATGTTGGCATTCGTCCACCTGTCCTATTTTCAGGACCACCTCCCCTTTCTTGCATGGCATCTACTTCCTGAGCCTTCCCAGGATGCTGTGGGGGGAGTTGGCTTATTTCTTACTCTTCTCTGCAACTATTTAGTTGTCGAATTTTTCACTTCTGTTAATTCCTCTAACTACTTTCTCACTCCTGAGACTTTTTGCTCTCACTTGGTTTTGTTTCCTCGCTTTCTTTACATTTGAAGGTTTGTAATTTTGGCATTCTTTCACTCATTTTAGTAGAGCTTCTGGAGGAAGCAGGGTTTAGCACAGGTATAAAATATGCCCTGTTAACCAGCAGTATGGGAGTTCATGGTTTGTTGCCAACTTTGGAACATCTTGATTTTGTTTTAAAACGAAGGCAGTGGTTTCTTAAGATACATAGATGTGGCATTTTATTTGAAAAAATATTTTTATTTATTGAGGGAAAATTTGGATCGCATGTGGAGTACTGGGTTAAAATGAGCATATTTTCATTCACCAGAACAGTAGCAAGAGCATCATCAGCCTCTGTCTCACCGAAGCACATGCAGCATGAGGGCCCCTGGCCAAGACTGACCCTCCCCTTCCATATGCCTAAGCATCTAGAGAGAAATGAAACCTTCCACCAGTCACCCAGATGTTTTGTCTGCATGTCAAGAACCATCCAGAAGTGCCTAGGTGTTTGGATGTTTGGTGCCCTGTAGACAACAAATCTGTGTGCTTGCCTGAATTTCTCTCACCTGATTTTGTTATTTGACTTCATGGAGATGCAGCCAAAGGCTGACCAACTGGATCATCACTGGATGTGTCAGTTACAGTGGGATCTGAGGGTTATGAAAAGATCATGCTTTTTCTTTCTTTTTTTTTTTTTTTGGCTGTGTTTGATGCCCGCAGTCTCATTTTGGTTCATGTTTAGTCCATGTTTTGGGAACACAGGAGTGTTTATGAAAAAGTAAGGGCTAATTTCTGGACAGTGGGCATGAGTACTGGAGATGGTCTGCTATGCTGCAGACTGCCAATCAAAATGTGCCAGCAATGTCATTCAAGGTCGGAGACCCAGTGAACCGCCAATCAGAGTTGCAGGGCTGTTCATGTTCACTTGTCAGTGTTAGAAAGAGGTCATTCTCTCCGTTGTGTGGCTAGTGTGTGAACAATGAGAGTATTTCAGTGGTCAAAAGCATATTCTGCTGCCTACCCCCTGGCAATTTCAGGATGCCAAGGTTTTTCGTATCCTATAGGAATATAAGGCCGAATGGTAGAAAAGCCAAGGATATTTTTAAAACCTGAGTTATAGATTTGGATTTCTGAAAGCAAGCATGCATGGTAGCTCATTTAGTGTATAGCTTTGTTTAATAATATTTGCTTAAAATCTCTGTCTATGAGAAAGGATAACAAAGGAAAATCAGAAATATAATGTTAAATATCTAAAAAGAGACATCTCCTTTAAACATTTTGTACTTGGTATTCGGTTTGCTTTCTTGCCTTACCTCAGTTATTCATTATCTTGTTGATTTTCATCATGTAAAGATAAACTTGGCATTTAAGGAAAAATGACAATTTTAAGGATATGTTAACATCACAGCAAAAGCTGGAAAAATTTTAATTTCAAGGTCTGGAAGACAAAATGATAGACACATTAAGTTTTATATTTCATTAGAGTCTTGATGGATTTTCAAGACAGCCCTCTCAGAGAGCGAAGGAACAATTCATCATAACAAGAATATTTCCCATCAAAAGTTATTTCAGTAGCAGCAAATGCTGTGGTGGGCAAATGTTCAAAGTTCAATCAGTGTGCCTCCTTGTTGGCAAAGCCTTCAAATGAGTCATGTGCTGAATGTTTTGCCTCCCCATTGTAAAATATACAGATAAATTTATGTAATTCCACATGCTTAGGCTAAAATGTTCAGAATTTGTCTGGATGTCATGTAGATGCAAGTATAAGCAACTGCTGTAGTCATATTCTTATTTAGGTAAAAAAACCATTTACAGTAGCATTTTGAGAGTTCAGAAATAAAACAAACTGAGGCAAAGGATATGCATACTAGATGTAAACACTAGGTGAATATTTTTCAAATTTATAGAGTAGTCCATGAGAAGCACGTGCAGAATGGAGCCATTGATCATGAAGCTTTGGGGTTAGAAAAGACTTTGGGGTGGAGTCTGAGGTGCCTGTGGAGTTGGCACAGATAGTGGCAGAGACAACTCCTGAATTCACCTTTGAGTCCTGGGGTCCTTCTCCTTTGCTAGGCTTATGGGAGCCCAGTCTGTTTTCTAGTCCACATGGAAAATCTTGTGGTAGAGGTGAGTTTTCTGAAGCTGCTCAAGAGGTGAAGGAAAATGGCTTTAGGAACTGGAAGGAGAGTGGATGCAGTGGGAAAACACTCACCAGTGGCCTGGGCCATTTGGAAGGGAGCACTGGGTAGTTTTCATGAAGAACCAGGGTCCTGGGGTTGTAGAAAGTCGGGGAAGAAAGGAGGATACTCAGAATCATCCAGCGAGCAAAAATTTCCTTTAAAATAGGCATTATGTGCTCTCAACTTTGGATTAGAAATATTCTTGGCTAGCAGCAACAACTTTTTATTGGTAAGTCAGTGTTTTGAGAGTGACAGACTCTAGGCATAGAAAATACCTGATTCCAGTGTTCAGCCTTGGCTGACATGTTTAAAAGTAGAATATTGGAGTGAGATGTGTGGGCAAGGGGATACAGATCATATTTTCCTTCCATTACTCTGATATCTTGATAAACACCCCTAGGCTTGGAGGAGAGATTAAAATCCACGAAGACAAAAGAAGAGTGATTCAAGCATGACCGGTTTCTTTCACAGATGTAAAGGGGGCTGGCCAAGAGGCACAAGTCAGCCAATTTTCAGCTCTGACAGCTGCCGAGGTCATCAGCTTCCTAACGGCACCCCTTAATTCCTCTGAGGCCTGGGTGTCCTTTGAACTCAGTGGTTGTTAGACTTCCAAAGCTGAACTGAGAAGGGGAGAAACCTACAAATTTTGCTGGCCACTGAGTACGCAATTACCAGGCCATGAAAACCTTAGGCCAAGGACTTAGGGTTCTTCTATCTTCTCTGATCTACAAACCAGTAGTTGCTCCCAGATGATTTATACACACACACACACACACACACACACACACACACACACACATATGCTCTGTGCCAGTGAGTGCAAGCCAATTAAATCAGGGCAGGAACTGCAGAATGGCCAATGCCAGGAAGGTCAAGTGAACAGAAGCACTTGGTGCAGAGGTGGGGGTTATTGTCAGAGGCCAAAGCTTAAGTTAGACTGAAGTGACAGAGAAGACATGGCCTGGCCAGAGAGCCCTTCTGGGTTAGAATGGAGACATACCAACCCAACCAACAACCCGGACAGCTCCCAGATGTGGATCTCCTGCCAGTTTTCTCTGCAGTGTTCCATCCTACTTCTGTTTGTTTAAGAGTCTTTATACTAGACTTCTTGTCAGTATAAGACAAGGGATTTTCTTTAGAGAATTATTCTCATTACTCTTAAGCTCCACCCTAGAATAGAGGCTACATCTTTTGGCCTGATAGGGGGCTCTCCAATTTGTTCATTTATTCATTTATATTGAGCAAAATTATTAAATCTCACTATATTCTCTCCTGGCTGCCAAAGATATAACGATGAATAAGGCATAGCCTTTGAATAGGAGCTGGCAGTTATTGGGAGAGGTGGACACTTAAAAATAAATTAAAATTAATATGGTGAGAACAGTGATAGAAATGTACATAGGAAATTATGGGAGCACATGGGAGTCACACATACTCCTGAATAGTGGTCATGGATGGTCTCTTTGAGGGGGTGATGTCCAAATGGTGTGTCTTAAGAAAGAGAGGAGTTATCCAGAGAAAGGAAGGGGAAGTAGCAGGGAGATAAATCAAGGACATTGCAGACAGGGGAGCCGGCATAAGCATTGGCCAACAAGCGTAAATAGCCTGGAGTGAATGAAAGGGATTTTGGAGCAAGATGTATAAGATGTAGAGGGTTAAGTGAGTTCATTTTGGCATCAGGGAAGGCCTGTTTTTATCATTAATGGTGTGTGTGTTCTTCTTGTCTCTTGGATCATGCTCAGCCTGAGACCAGTACACCAACATCTCATTAGGGATATGCAGTAGTGTTTTACAATCCAGACGAGTTGCTGAGACAGACTGAGCCTGCATGGGTTGCCCTCATTTGCCCCAGCATCAAAAATGAGCAGAAACTACTCATGTATAACTGGAAGCAATTCTTGTTAAAGGTATCTATCAACTGCTATGATCACAGCCAGACTCCTGGAAATCCCACTGCTCTGTACTTGGTGTGAAAATGGAGGAATAGAATTTCAGCTATATTTTGGAGGGTAGGTAGGGTTTTTGACTTGAGATGAGAAAAGACAAGCTCATTAAGGAAAATATATGGATAAAGCAAAAATATAGAAATAATACAGTATAAGATAGGAATATATTTGGCTGGAGTGGAAGGAAAGCTTATCCTCTGTTTCAGAAATAGAGAAAACAAGGAAGGTGGGGTGGGACCAGATTACTCTGAGCACAAGTGTGAGGCAGTGTTGAAACTATTAATAAAAACAAGTTGCTTCTCCTGTCTAACATAGCCATTTAATTTGTGGTATTAGTATTGCTGATGCTTCTTTCCTTCTTATCCATCACACTGCCCCAGGATCATTTATTTACTCATTAATTCACTCATCTATTCATTTACTTAGGCTTCTGTAAAAAACTATTTGACATACGTAAGAGAAAACGCTTGCAAGGGAGATAACCTGAATTGCTGTTCTGTCCACCCATTTTCTTTTTTTTCTAAAAAAATAGTAGTAATCTTCTTTTCATAATTTATTCTTATACAGAAGGATGTAGGCTTTAATTTGACTGTGTATCTTAGCATTAGTGCAGCTAAAATTTGGAATCATGGGCTAGGCACAGCTGTAGGTCTTTTCTGCCTAGCTTTACTCCAACCCCCCCAGAGGTGGTCAACTGTCCAGACATGCAGTACCATGTTGTTAGTAATCAAGTACAAGGGCCTCAAAAGTAGGCAATTTAAATTCTGTCTTTGCCCCTTCTTGGCTTTGTGATCTTGGACATCACTATTTGATCATATCTGACCTATCCTAATCTGACCATATGATGTCAATATAAGACTTAAATAATGTATGTTAAGTGCTAAACTCATTTACTCAGCCTATAGTAAATGCTCAGTATATATACTGAGGGGCTAGCTATATTATCACAAATGGGCCATTGAATATTACTCTAAAATAGAATCTAGAGAAGCATTTGAGATGATTGAGGTGGAGGCGGAACAATGGTTAGAAACTGTAAACCAAGTCTGCTGTCTACCAGGTGGGAGCTTTCTCTAATCTATACAATCCCATAACCTCATCAATGGCAAAATTCAATACTGCTGCTAATGATTGAGGAAACAGTCTCTGTCATATAGGCCCCTAGATGCAAATGAATATTTACATGATCAAAAGACAGATAATTATATCAGTCCTCCAAATGAAAGAGGAAGTATGAATAAAAGGGAACTATTATAAAGATCCCAGAATAAACTCTCATTGAAAAGCTCCCAAATTACACTAGTGATTCCACAATTGTCACAGGAGATGGAAAAACACTTGAAAATCATTGCTTCTCAGTAAGAGAAGATAAGAAATATTTGCTAGCCTTTCCTTGTATGGCCTCTCTCTGGGTCTCCCTTTGTCACTCCCATATTCCCCTATCCCTCTGTTTAACTGTTTATCTACTCAGTCCCACGTCTTGAACATGGGCCACAAATCCTAAAGCTGAGGCTGGCCTACTTTTGAGACTGTAGGGCCTCACCCTTGATGAAAATGCTCCTTTCCCTGATTCTAGAGCTCAAGTTATCATCCCCCACTTAACATTGACTGCCTGGCCTATGGATTTCCCTCAAGACATTCATGTCTTCACAGCTAGATTCCAAGCTTTCCAAGAGCACAGAGACCTACTTTTTTGATCTCACTAACACTGCTTAGCCCAATGTCTTGCATGTACCAGGGCTCCCTACCTTGAGGTGTGGCTTAGATCAGGGCACTTAGTTATCCTTGCCACAGAGACAGGACCAAGACACCTCAAGGCAGAGGCACGATGGAACTCTTTTTCAATGGAACAGAAGTGTGTATCCCACCTGTGGAGGGGGAACCCTTCTGTCCAGTGAAGAACATGCTCTTGTAGTCTCCTTTTTTACCCATCTTTGCTTATCCTATGAAATAAGAAGATACGTTATTTCTAACCAAGTACAATGATAGATAGAATTCCTTATGTGCTCCTTCCTCCTTCAAAATATTCATGTTAAAATTTTTTCCCCAGTTTTATTGAGAAATAATTGAAATACATCCCCATATAAGTTTAAAATGCCCAAGATGATGGTTTGATTTACTTATACTGTGAAATGATTACTACTATAGGTTTAGTTAACATCTCTCATCTCTTATGGATACAATAAAAAGAAAAGAAAAACAACCTCACTGTGATGACAAGTCAGGATTTAATCTTGTAACACCATTCCAACATATCATAGAGGTGTTAACTCTAGTTATCATATTGTATATTACATCCCTAGTACTTATTTAGCCTATCAATGGAAGTTTGTACCTTTTGATCATCTTTCTACAGGATATTCAGATTTTTGCTGGTAAAAAAGCCCCTGTTCAGTTCGGGCAAATGAGATGGAGTGATAATTATGGGAATTGTGTGTATCAGCAATGCTTTTCTTTTGGGGGTGGCAGTATGTAGATATAATATGGGAGTGACAGCTGTAAGATGGCCAGGGAAGGAGATTTCTCAGCAATTTCTGAATTGACACCTGTGAGTGACCAATTTCTCTAAAGATTTCCAGAGGGGTTTCCTTTTTGAGTCATGTTGTGGCTTTTTTTTTTTTTTTATGGCATTCTCATCCTTGGCAGTAAAAGTTTCTTGACCTTTTGCTGGATAAGTAAGGGACTGAGTGGGAACTATAAGGTGTAGTGTTTTTAGTATCTGTGATTATTTTTTCTGTCCTAGGATACTAAAGAAAGACTCCATTCTTTGTTTCCCATTTAATCCTTTTCCTTAGCGAGGCATCTTCAGCTTTTGGCTGCCTTCTCCTTTCTGGGATTATGATGTTTCCTGGCACAGGTCGAAGAGCACTTGATTAGGTCTAAGATAGTAGTTGGCAAAGCACCCTGAGTATAGTCAGTTTATTTTAGAGTTTGAGTTATTTTGTTACCTACTCTGAGCTCTGTCTTCTTCTGGAGGGAGTTCACAATCTCTGTTCGCTGATGTGACATTTCCCTGCCCTTTCCTTCATTCCAAGCCCTTCTTTCTGTCATTCATAACTCTGATTCCAGAGTGACCTACTTGTGTTTGGATTTTTATTCCTCCACACTTTACACTGACATCTTTTACTTTGATATATAGAATCATCCATCTTTAAAGAATTTCTCTGGTGTTCCTGTCTTTTCTTTGGAATATATTTCCCCAGTTCACTTCCTCCCCTCTCTCCATGTTGTCTTCTCATAAAGCCTCTTTCATGACCCTGTCAGGAACCCTTTGCATTTTCCTGGCTGGTGACTGACTACATTTTCACCTTACTAGTTGATCCTATTCATCCTTCCTCTTTTAGTGGGAACCAATGCTACTGCCATTCGGAATTATTTGACATTACCTGGAAACACTGTACCCTTTCATGACTCTAAACAGGTTGTCTCTCTGTCTAGAATTTCTTTTAGGTCCTCGTTCTTTTTTTTCTGCAGATACAACTTTCTTCCTCACTTGATTCCACTGAGGCATTCCCTATTTTTGTGAATTCCTGTTCAACTTGCAAGTCTTAGATGGTTGTCTCCTTTGGGCTTTTTTTTTTGTAACCCTCTCTTAATATCATATCATTTCCTTAACCCTTAATCCCTGATAATCTTTATCTCTACTAGCACTTATCCCATGATCTATCTTTTAATAACTTAGGTGCTTGTCTGCTTATAGAGCAAAGACCTTTCCTTCTTCATCTCTACACTGAGAAAGCTAGTTCATTCAAGTCCGTGAATGAATAAGTGAACGAAGTAAGGTGTCACACCAGTGAAATCTGACTATCTTGTGGGCTTCTTAGTGATAGGGTGAGAATTATAAGGGAGAAAGAATCCTTGAGTCCTGGATCAACTTCCATTACTTCCATGTAAGTTTTTCTCTAGGGCTAGACGTAAAAGTCTCTGGCTTTCCAGAAGCGGACAACTTGGTAAAAATCAATTAATTGAAAACACATTGGACAAAGTAACAAGTTGGTTAAAATTGACCACATAGCCAAAAGTTTATGAAAATTTTAGTTCATTGGAGTTTTATATATTGACAAATATTTACATTATGTAGATAATATTGTGATGTTCTTTATACTTTTAAATATTATTATCCATATTCAGGAATCTTCAGGGGCATAGGTCAGTTTTGTGAAGTTTGAGAATTCTTATAACTTTGTATTTCAGGTTTACCATTTTTCTTGGGTGTAGTAAAATTATCTTTATATGATTTAGTAGTTATAAACATTGGGATCATTCTTTTGCGCTATTCCGGCTAAAAAATTAAATTTGAGCCATAGGTAAGAGTCACATAATTAAAATATTTCTGAATAAATAAAGATATATTTGATTGAAAGTGATTGAAAAATTTTTAAATGTCCAACTTTGAAAAAGAAACAAAGTGTTAAAAGTGGATGGGAAAGGCAAGGGCCTAACTGGGGCCCCTTACTCTTAACTCCTGAGGCGAACTTGTGACATTCCTGTGAGTCCTAAGGGCAGCCTAGTTTAAAAACCAGTAACTGTGCATTTTTGCATTTGCATTTTGCAGCTGTAGAAGCTAATATCCAAAGAGGGCAAGTGAGCCACAGCTCAAATTTAGGTTTTCTTTCTCCTATAAGAAAGAAACCTGTCTTGACTCCAGACTTAGTTTTTCTGAGAGAGGAAAATGTGTATTTTTAGTGCACTGGATGTGAATAGAGTAGAATTATGTCTGTCAAGGGAATGTTCTTCAAGGCCATATAAAACTTTTTGAGTAAGTGGTCACTCTGTATTGGATGCATGCCATCTTGGAAGCAGGGATGTGCCCCAGTCATAGATAAAATACATCCTTGGGAGTTCACACACATGACTTTTCAAGTTTGTTTATTATTTTCAAGTTTATTCTTAGGACAATCTGTAGAGTGAATTCATGTGAATCATGTCATCTGTCTAGGCCTCAGTCTCTTTAAAATAAAATTCTTTGATGTCAGGGGACATGAGACACCTCCATTGACTGGGTGCTCTTTAGAAAGTGTCCCATTCCATTTCCCTAGCACAGAGGGATACATAACCAATCTTCCCATTTCAGGTTGTCTTACACTGAGGGGTGAAAATTCATTTTGTTATAAAGAAAATTAAGAAAAATTGATTTGTAAGGGAAACATGGGTTTCATCTTTTCATATTAGGCTGGCTGTGGAATATTCTGGAATCTGAATAGTGCTTCCATTCATTCAATGTGTACTATGAGTGGGTACACATTGTTCCAAGGACTCGAGTTAAAGAGATAAATAAGACTTGATCCCTGACCTCAAGGTCTGTCCACATTCTTGTGGTAGAGAGATTCTTATAAAGAAATGTAATCTTTAGAACCAGGATAGAACATTCATAGGACAGTGATAAAAATTACTAATACTTTACATGCATTCTTTCTTCAAGTCCTTTCAACTATTATACCCATTTAATAAATGAGATAGATAAGGAAACCAAGGCTCAGTGAAGTTACAGACTTTCCTAAGGGTATTAGGAATGGCTTAGATGGCATAGACTTTAGGCACTGGGATCCTAGTAAGGAAATTATTGCCATGGTTGGTGATGGTGTGGGTTTGAATTTAGCAGAGGCTGTGGGCATGATGGATAGGACAAACCTCAATATGCTGCCTTGCCTATATTTCCCTTTTAAAATCACCATGTTGATACAGACTGTTATTTATTGGACCAAGAATGGATCCAGTTCTTGTGACATTTGTGACAACATGGATGAACCTGAAATCTAAGTGAAATAGGCTGGACACAGAAGGGTAAATATTACATGGTATTACATTTGCTGAATATAAGAGGAATCGAAAATAGCCAAACTGAGAGAAGTAAAGGGTAGAAGGGTGGTTGCCAGGGTGTTAGAGCAGGGGGCAATGGGAGATTTTAGTCAAGGGTACAAAGTTTCAGTTATATAAGATTAAAAAAGTATATATGATACTGATATTTTACTGTCTATAATTAATAATACTGTATTATATACTTAAAATTTGTTTAGAGAATAGATTTTGTTAATTGTTCTAATTATACACAATAATAATAATAATAATAATAGTAAAGAGAGCAAGAGAACACCTTTGGAATTGATGGTATGTTTATGTCATAGATTGTGGTAATGGTTTCATGGATGTATATATATCTCCAAACTCATCAAGTTGCATACATTACATATATACAGGCTTTTATATGTCAATAATACCTCAGTAAAATGGTTTAAAAATAATGAGTGCTTAATTTAAGAGTAGTCCAACTATAGAATTGACTAATAGTCAATGAGAGAGTCCTGAAAAATAGCCAGAAAAAATCATGGCAAAAAAGCCATTGCCAGTAGACATGGTTGAACAATTATATCTTGTGACTTAAGGTATTGTTTGTACTTGAAACATAGAGAAGGAGTTAAATACTCAGAAGTGAATCATAGAATCAAGCAGTCACTACGCGGTAGACCAGTGGGCTGTGATCACTAAACTCCTGATGGAAAGACACTGTCATCACTAGAGGCATATTGGATCTTGAATGAACTTCAAGTTTCCTAAGCAAGTTCTGATCACTGCAAGCCTGGCTTTGTGGCCAAATCCCATGGTCAAGATTCTCATCATCTTTTATCCGTACATGCTATGCCCTAAATCCTCTTCACCTGAAGTAAACCAAAGCAGCTAATCTAATATTGGTGTTGACAGTAGGAACCAAATTAGGAAAATTTTTAGTTTTTATCATTATTGTTATTTTCAAAAGCTATAACTATTGGAAGAGAGAAGGCCACTACATTTTGCAATAAACCACACAAAACCAAACCTGACACATGTGGTTTCAAACCATTCAGAGTTTGAATTTCCAGCAAAATGAAGAAGGCAGTAGACTAAAAATATACCAGAGGGTATAACAACTAGAAACAGCATAAAATGGAAAATGCATCACAAGAAATTAAAAGAAATAGTATGGTTTGGAAAAACCACAATTGAACTCTGTAGAAACTGCCTTTGTTTCTCTCCCTTAACATGTATTTGCTACTGCAGATTAATAGCTTCCATCTGTGGAAGAAACGGCCCTGAATCATGGTTCCATTTTAGGAACCACAGGTGTTGTTGTACACATTGTTTATAACCTTAGGAATGAATAAAAAAACAACCCTCCTCCCCCAAAAAAAGGCAGTGATGGCGGACCAGAATGAGCTTTGCCAACATTTCCTTCCTAATCATTTCTACACATCAGACACACAAATGGCATGATAATAAGCACAAAGTTCCACTGCCTATGTGGAATGACAATTTTAAATAAGAGTGAGGACAGGAGTGTGTGTATGCATGTATATGCAAAAAAGAATTAAAAAATTAATGTGACTAATCTCATTTCTTGCATATTAAGTAACTTTCAGAATTTACCTCATGGAAGGGGCCACTAGTTCTGAAGAATGTAGATTAATAAGCCTCCTTGCTTAAGAAATGAGCTTCAATATTTGTGCGAATCATAGAGTCAAAAGAAAAAATCGATGGGCTATCGACTACTGGGGATGATCACATTCATTTTGCCCTTTGTGGTTGGTGAAATCCATGCTGCAATTACAGAGACAGGCTGGCAGCAAAGAGCCTCAGTCGGGCTTTCAGCTCCACATTAATCCAAAACTCCCCATTTTAATGCAGATATAGATTGCTGCAAGTCAATACCTGACTGCTTGAATTGTGAAGTAGCAGTTCCAGGAGGCTCTGGCAGGCCAGAGCTTACAGTATTTGGGAATTTCAAAGCTTTGCTGTGTGAACTAGTGTAGCTAAGGCTTGTGGGGAGGTGCAGTTGTGCTGATGTTGTTGAGAAGATCTGTCTTTGGGATCTACAACACAGATTATAGCAAATTCAAGGTGGGCGGGTCATAGAATCTTAAGATTGTAGAGCTGGGAAGGACTTCAGAGGTCGCCTGGTCTGGCTCTTTCCTTAAAGATGAGGAAATTGAGGTCCTTAGAGGTTAACTAACTTGCATGTGGTTACACAGCTAGTCTGCAGAGGACTCTGTACTAGAAAAAAGATGTATCCTCCTGGGCTTCCTGCTACTATACATAGGCTATGAAAAAATAAAAATTCATTTTATTTACTAGAGCACACACATGTGCACATACAATAGATACTTCACTGAATAGGTTTCATTTAATCCATTTTTAATATTCAACAATCCATTAAATACGGTACTGAGGAAATCCTTTTCATCACTAGGAGTATGTATGTTAACTATGCCAACATAAAAAATAATCTGCAACATGTTACAACTGAGGAAAAGGTGAGATACTGTGTTTGAAGTATTAAGTGGGACAAAATTTTTAAAAAGATGTTTTGTACATGGTAAGGCACTATGCTTATGTAAGAGTAAAGGGCTATTTTAAGGCACACTTTTTGGGGGCAGATTTCTTTTCATGCAGTATTATTACTTATATAAACTAGACTGAATGCATTGAGAGAGATGAATAGTATCTTTCATCTCTCCATCATCAGCAAATAGCATAGTGCTTGGCATGTAGTAGATGCTTAGTAAATATTTGCTGAATATTGAACGTTGTATATCTCAATCCATATAATAAGCCCTTGCACTCAAAGTGTGGTCTGTGGTCCAGCAGCATTGACATTGTCTGGGAGTTCTTAGAAATACAGAATCTTGGGCCCCATGCCAGACTCACTGAAGCAGAACCTGCATTTAACAAGGTGCTTAGCAGGCTTATTAAAGTCCTAGATATCTTGCAATAAGCTATGCTGAACCAAGTTTCTAATTGCTCAAGCCTTTATTACAGTGAGTTTAGGTGTAAAGTCTGCATAAAAAATAAAAAATTGTGAATGGTCAAAATTTTCCCTAAGCGAATGGCCTTAAAATCATCCACATACAATGAAAGGACTGTGTATAATGTGTGTGTGTGTTGTCTCTTAGTTAACTGATGGAACAGTAAGTAGGTTTACATTTTCTATCTTATTCCTAACAGGAGTGTGTTTTCAAGCAGAATGGCACCATTTAAATAATGATTTCTCTCTCTTCCTAACTGATGTAATTTGAGTTTAACATGCTTACGATAAGACTCCACTGTTCATGGAAAATATTTCTTGTTAAGTACAGTGATGGGTTTCTTAGTATTATGACCAGAATACATTTATTTGCCCAGTTAACCAAGTTCAGTTATAACAGGTAGTCACATTGAAATCCAAGGTTTTCACCCAGTTATGCTGCACTTTACTGGACAGTTATAGTATACACATCTTTCAAGTGGAATTTTGAAACAGGGTGATAGGGGCATGAATCATCACTCTCTCTCCCACACAACACCTTTAATACCAGTGGGCTTTGTGGGTTTTTTATGGCCTGAGTAGCTCCCTGGATGCCACACATATCTCAAAAATGTCAGAGAATGGCCTTGGATCAGGGAGCTGACTCTGAATCCTGTACTCCTTTCTTAAGTATCTATAGAATCTGAGCTGATGCCTGAGTGACTGGACCTGGGCTTCAGCAAAGAGCTTTATCATAGTTTTTTCTGTCGTCTTTCATGATCCCACAACAGAAAATTCCATTTGAGCTGAGGCTGAGATAAGGGCCACATAGGGTGAGAGGATCTTCCTGCCCTGTTCCTGTCCTGAGTCATCTTCCAGTCTGTTGGTGCTGGCTTTGTGACCTGTACTGAAATACTTTGAGAAGGCAGGCATATGGTTGATGGAGTGGGGATCATCTGTCTCAGCAATGGGATGGTTAGATTTCAGCCATTTAAAAGGGATGTCCTGGAAGCAATAAAGTTACTTTTACTAGCTTAAAATGAACTCCAGGACTCTCTGGGCTTCTATGGAGAGCAGTGAATTTGCCCTGCAGAGAAAGTACTGGAAGAATTGATCAGGAATAAAAGGGGTTCTCCAAGGGCATGTCTGATCTCTGTGGCTGCTGCCCCTGTGTTTTATCCCTGTCTTCGTCTTCCATCTCTGACCTGCTCTCTGTGTGTCTTTTTATTTTTCAGGCTCAATCACTTTGTAAAGTCTCCCTCTTGTCTTCCCTTCTCATGCCTACTTCTTTAATTCTCTAATAAAAGATTTATGCAGTCTGGGCTGAGCATGCTCAGTAGTGGCAAGCATGTTGTATTTATAAGGGGATAGCTACAGCAGTAACTCTCTACGGTGTTTCTGTTGTTTACATGAGAATAATTCACCAGATCAGCAAACAGATCAGCTGGAAATCTCTTGCTTTATGACAGAACAGATCAGTTCAAACTGAACAGTTTACTGGAACATACTGCTGGGAAGCCTAACTCGGCTTCGAAGAAAGCCCCTTTGGTTCCCACTGGTGCTGACCAGTTCATCTCAACAGCTTGCTTCTAGACACCGGCATATAGCCTAAAAACAGGATCAAAATTGGAGTTAGCCTACACTGTCCTGGCTTTTAGCCAACCATGACTCTGTGAGTGCATAGCCTGCTTTAGGGAAATGACTTGCCCCAAGCAGAATTTGGACTTGTTTTTTCAATTGAAGCAAAGGCAATGCTACATAATGACATAGCCACAATCAGCTTTTTTTTTTTGACTGTCTATAAACAAGATCAATATCTATGCCACTATTTGTCTCTTTTTCCACATGCCACTCCTGTAAAATATAATTAAATAGTACGCCACTTAAGATATAGATAAGAGTTTGTTGTTTAATGCCTCCAAATTCCAATTTCCATGGAAATGGCTGAAGGAATCTAAAAATGATGGTATGTGTGTAATGGTAACATTGAAAGTAAAGGAGAGGTTGGAAATTTTAGGGAGTTTTTTGAGCAATACTTGTATTACTGGATTGCGAGGAAAGATAATTAATCTGTAATTGGCCTGGAAAACAACGGGAAGGAGTCTTTCAGTAGATGCCACTGGAACGTGTGTCTCAGAATAGCAAGGGCTGCAGGTGAAGGCAGGCCTTGAAACAGTTGTTAGGGCTCTGGATATTAAGAGCATCTTGGGAAAAGGCATGCTGTTCTGTTCAAATAGACTGGAGATCATTTGAACTGGACTATGTACTTTGAGTCTACTTACCACTGTTGCACTGGGAAGCAAGCAGGGGTACTTCTTGAGGGCTCCTATGAAGGTGGACATATTAGTCGAGAGTAGACCCTGTATTAACCACATTCAAGTTGCCTCAACAACCCAGAGAAGACTCTTTGACCTAGTGGTGGAGTATAGCTCTCTGTCTCCTTTCTACTAACAAATGGACTGCTGGTCTAGCAAATTAAAATTGCAAGTTTTATAAATTTTCCCTCATTTCTTCATCTGGGCCTGAAACATGCACATAGAAGTGAGCAGCATCTCTACCAGATTCTGCTTCAACTCCCAGGAGAAGCATATATTCTTATGTTTTAAGAATGAAGAAAGTGAGGTAATTATTATATACATGAAAATACCCAGTAATAAATAGCTAACACTTATTGTACACTGTGTGCCAAGTTCTTGACATAAATTGCCTCTTTTCATCCTCACAACAGCCCTAAAATCTGAGAATTATACATACATCAAATTTAAGTAAACAGAGTTCCCACTGAGGTTAAAGAACTTAAGTAAGTAGCAGAACAGAGATATTAGCCCATTTTAAACTCCTAAGCCATACATGATTGGGAACAGAGTAGTTATTCCTTCAATAAACAGAGGTACAGAAAAAAAATTAGAGAAAGCTTAGGAAAATCTCCATTTTGTATTATCAATGAAATTTAACAATGATATTTTCAAAAGTAATAGTCAGGGAAGATTACTTTAAGATAATAATTTTTTAAAAAGCCATAAATGACCAAATGAAAATACAAAGGGAAATGTGAATTGTAGATTGGTCATAGTAAAAAACAAAATAAATAATCAGTGAAGATAAGGATAAGCCCGAGAAATTTTACAAGAATTTGGCGAAAGGATATAATTAAATAGGAACAAAGAATAAACACATGAAGAATGAATTGTGAAGTTTCTATGTATGTGTAATAAAGATTCTAGAAAAGTGAAACAGAACAGAGGGAGAGAATGCAATGAAAAATAATAGAAGAAAACGTATCTGTGTTGAAAAAAGATGTGTTTGGATTAAGTGTACTTCCCAAATACCAGGCAAAATTCATGGTGTATATGTATATATATGTATATATATGCACACACACATATATATACATATACACATATATACACATTTACATATATATGTGATATGTATCCTGGAGAAGTTTTTTTAACTTAGAGGAAACAAAATATTTCTGTAAGAACTTAGAAATTAAAAACAGGCTATCTAATGAAGAAAGTTTGCTATCCGGTTTTCCCAAGGAAATGGGAACGTCTCCTAAGTTTTGAGCGAAAAAGACATTAAATTAATCCCTGAATTCTCTGTCCAGCCACACTCTCATTCACATGTAAAGCCCATGGAAAGACATCAGATGCTCATCTCAGATGTATGGGGACCTTGCATCGTTTTTTGATACCCTCCCTTAAAGAACCACTTGAACTAAATGAGAGGGGAAAAAATCAAGATCAGGGAAGATGTGATATTCAAAAATGTATCTTAAGTAGTGAAATCTCTAAAATTTGGCACTGTTCATATAACATTTATTCATGTTAATAAAAATTTGTGAAAACATCAGAAAAAATTCTCCCAAACAGTACCACCCAACAGAGCTTTCTGAGATAAATGTTTTCTGCACTGTTTGATAGGGTAGTTACCAACATGTTTAATGGTTGAGCACTTAAAATGTAGCTACTGTGACTTGGGAATTGACTTTTTAATGGTATTTCACTTTATTTAAATTATAAAAGTTGTAATGTTTATTTATTTTTGAGAAAGAGAATGAGAGAGAGCATGAGAGGGGAGGCACAGAGAGAGAGAGGGAGACACACAGATTTCAAAGCAGGCTGCAGGTTCTGAGCTGTCAGCACAGAGCCCAATACAGGGATTTGAACTCACAAATGGTGAGATCATGACCTGAGCTGAAGTTGGATGCTTAACCAACTGAGCCACCCAGTCACCCCAAGTTTCTTTAAATTCAAATTACCCACATGTGGCTAGTGGCTACCCTACTAGACCAGGTAGCTCTAAAAGCAGATATATAATATAAAAATTGAGGATGGCAAGTGTGAGTGGAGTGGATAGATCTACCTACCAAAAGTAGCAACAATAACTCTCATTTATAGAGTTCTTTACTCTGTATTGAGGCTTCTGCTAAAGGTTTTCTGTATATCCTACTGCAGTAGTGCTCTCTCAGAGGTTATATTTGTCTTTATGTGAGAGTATGCGTATTAATTTTTGATTGTGGAAAAGTTTTCTATTGTTGGAATGATCATGAGCAAAAATGACCTTCATGTAGCTCTTCTGTGTTCTGAGAAGACTACAGAGCAGATAAGGCCTCAGTGTGATGGAAGAGGGTATAATAGACATTGGGTGGTTTGAGTGCCCTAATAGCAATCTCTTTTATCCCTATCCCTATAGATGACCAGATTTCTAAAATTTATATGGAAATACAAAATGTCTAGAATAGCCAAAACAAACATGAAAAAGAAGGATGAATTTGTAGAGCATTAACTTTCCCATTTCAAAATGTGTTACAAAACTATCGTAATCAAGGCAATGGGGTACCGGGATAAGGATAGATATAGATCTGTGGAACAGACTGTGGTTCTAGAAACAAATCTTTATAACCATTGTTTTTTATGAAAGTTCCAAGGTAATTCTTTGGAGAAAAGGTAGTCAGGTGCTGGGATAATGGAATATCTGTATATAAAAAGTTGAGTTTATACCCTCAGCTTATACTATACAAAAATTAATTCAAAATGGATCATAGACTTAAAAGTAAAAGCTGAAAATCAAATGTTTAGAAGAAAAGATAGAATAAAATCTTTGAAAACTTGAGGTAAGCAAACATTTTTAGATATGACTCCAAAAACATTGCTCATGAAAGAAAACATTGATAAAGGGGCCTCACTAAATTAAAAACATTTACTTTCAAAAGACAACATTAAAAACCAAAAAGACAGCATCCTGAAGATGGGAAATTCACCTTCTTTTCGATTGCACATGGCACATTCTCCAAGATAGATCACATACTGGGGCATAAAGCAGCCCTCCATAAGTATAAACGAACAGAGATCATACCATGCACACTTTCAGATCACAATGCTATGAAACTTGAAATTAACCACAGGAAAAAGTCTGGAAAACCTCCAAAAATGTGGAGGTTAAAAACTACCCTACTAAAGGATGATTGGGTTAATCAGGCAATTAGAGAAGAAATTAAAAAATATATGGAAACCAATGAAAACGAAAATACAACAATCCAAAATCTCTGGGACACAGCAAAGGCAGTCCTAAGAGGAAAGTATATTGCAATCCAGGCCAATCTCAACAAACTAGAAAAAGTGCAAATTCAAAATCTAACAGAACACCTACTGGAACTAGAAGGGAAGCAGCAAGAGCACCCCAAACCCAGCAGGAGAAAAGAAATAATAAAGATCAGGGCAGAAATAAACAATATAGAATCCAAAAGAAGAGTCGAGCAGATCAATGAAATCAAGAGTTGGTTCTTTGAAAAAATAAACAAAATCGATAAACCTCTAGCCAGGCTCCTCAGAAAGAAGAGAGAGAGCACCCAGATAGACAAAATCATGAATGAAAATGCATAGGAGCACATGTACCCCAATGTTCATAGCAGCAATGTCAACAATAGCCAAAACATGGAAAAAGCCTAAATGTCCATCACCTGATGAGTGGATCAAGAAGATGTGGTATATATACACAATGAAGTACTACATGACAATGAGAAAGAATGAAATATGGCCATTTGTAGGAAAGTGGATGGACCTCGAGGGTGTCATGCTAAGCAAAATAAGTCAGGCAGAGAAGGACAGAAACCATATGTTTGCACTCATAGGTCTAACAGGAAAACAGGAGAAACCTAATGGAGGACCAGGAGAGGGAAAGAGGGAAAGAGAGTTGGAGAGAGAGG